>MU733646.1:15574-59772 GCA_026770625.1 Nicotiana glauca
CCCCCCCCCCCCCCCCTTCTAACTCCCGATGCCCCCATCCCTGCAGAATTCTTTTTACTTTTCTAGTAATTTTCACATTTTTGTTTTTTCCGGCCCCACCCCTCCCCCCACTCCCGCATTATTTTTTTATTACTTTTTTTGTACACTCCCGCACAATTTTTTTTAATATTACTTTTTTTTAATTTTAAATTTTTTATTTTTTTTCTGCACCCCCAAGCCCCCTGACCCGCTGCCCCACCCCGCCCCCCGTAAAAAATATTTTTTTATATATATTTTCAGTTTTACTTTTTTCATCTTTTGGTTTACAAGTTCCAAAGTTATGAGTTCGGAGGTTTATGTGTTTCGAAGTTTACGGGTCCGAAATTTCGCGGTTTCGAAAGTTTTGTGGATCAGAAGTTTATGAAATTTGTGGGTTCGGAAGGTTGTTGGTTTGAAAGTTTATGGCTTCATGTTTAATGTATCAAAATAATTTATGAATACTCTTGAGAAAATTTTCCTTGATTTGCGTACCGAATACCAGAAAATGAATAAGATTACTACTTATTTTCCAAGAAAATATT
This sequence comes from Nicotiana glauca, assembly GCA_026770625.1. Lineage (NCBI taxonomy): Eukaryota > Viridiplantae > Streptophyta > Magnoliopsida > Solanales > Solanaceae > Nicotiana > Nicotiana glauca. The sequence goes on from MU733646.1 coordinate 16,135, forward strand.
TTCTTGGAAAATATTTTCCATGAAAAATATATATCTTTATACCAAACACACCCTTAGTCTATTGGTTGGAGGCTTAAGTTGTAAGAGTTGACCGGAGTTTGACTTTTGCATAGACTATCCCGAAAATATATTTTGATTATTCCAATAGGTTCATACGGTAATTTTGGACTTAGGAATATATGCGAATTTGGATTTGGAGGTCACTAGATTGATTTGGTTATATTTGGCGAAAGTTGAAAAGTTAAAGGTTTGGAAGGTTGATATGTTTGCCCAATAGTTGACTTTGATGATATCGGGTTCAAATTATAATTCCAGAAGTTGGAATAAGTCTATTGTATCATTTGGAATTTGCATGCAAAATTTAAGGTCATTCAATGTTATTTAGGCACGTTCGGCGTAAGTTATGAATTTGAAAATTTAGATTACTTTCTTAGGTTTGAATTGAGGTGCGATTAGTAATTTTGATATTATTTTCGTATGATTTGAAAGAAGATGGTGAAATCGAATAAGTTGGCTCAAATACCGATGTTATCTCTTTGAATTTTAAGCAAGTAAATACTGAGTTGAATTTGTAACCGATAGGTACGACAAATTAAACACTTAGCCAGTCGCGCAATTTTCTTCAGAATGGTAAAAACAATAGAACTACAACTGTTTTGCAATTACGTTAAAGCCTATAAAAGATCTTTTAGTGGGGATTGCTGATTTGGAGGCGCAAATAGGTTTCAGCAAAACTTAATTTAATAAATATTTATGGCAACTTAATCACAGTACCTCGCCATTGAAACTTCTCGTGGCAATTATTGGGGTCGTCATGAAATAATTTCACAGAGGGGCCACGAACCTAAAATGGTGGCTGTATTGGTCAAAATCCGACCACAACGGTCAAGCCGACCAACGTCTCGTTCAAACGGCAAGTCAAGAAGGAACGATATGATATATCCCATATCTTGCCCTCGCGACTCCCGAGGAAATGAGAAGGAACGACCCTCAAAGAACGACCGAGACAGACGAGGCGTGGAAAATCATAGAGTCAAGCATACTTCAAGATGTCCATGACTACAAATAGAAAGAAAAACCTCCGAAAAAGGAGGGAGGATTTTCGAGGAACCTCTCCCCAGCTCTCCATCTATCTGTCCTCTGTAATTTTGACAAATATAAAGATGAATGAGACAATCTTGAGCGATTGATGTAATATGTAACATGTTATTCTCCATCGATTAATGAGAACAATACTAGAAGGTTTCAATAAGATCATCTATCTTCACCTCTTTTTGTATGCTATTCTTCCATCTAGTCCATTGATTTGGAGTTCATTATGCGTGATTAAGATTTACCCCATCATTTTATTTGATTGATTTATTCAAAAATGTTACAATATCTTTTGAGTCAAACAATTTGGCGCCGTCTGTGGGGATTTCTTAGTGAAATTTTCTAGTCTCTTCCAGATCAAAGACAAAGAACATGATTACCCCTCAAGAAGAGCGCTAAGACAGCCCTACCCAAGCGTAAGAAAGGCACAACCTAGAAAGGGGAAGAAAGCTAAATACAGTCATCAAATGTAGGGATGGCCCCATCAACCATCGAAAGGCCAGACAAAACGAGCTACGTTATAGATCTACTCTTATTCACCCATCCATCGGATGGGGGTAACGAAGGTACCATTTTAACTTGCTTTCTGATATCTGCTCAAGCAGGGACACAAATGCCACGCGAGCGAGCGAGCGAGCAAGCAAAGAAACACTTCAACTGTAGAATTGAAAACTACCTCACGGCAACGCGAACATCGCCTGCCAATGGTATCTCCAGTCCGAAAGGCAGGAGTCAGGCTAGGAAACTCCTATGAATTCACCAAATATATATAAGCAAAACGGAGATGTTTCGTACTCTCCAATATTATACCCTCCGATGCGAACAACGTCTATCTAACTGGGACTCTCCCAAAGGACACCCGATTATCCGAAAAGCTGGGACTAATGATGGGTTGACATTTCGATAAGTCGAAATAGTACCCTTTAAGGCCAATGGCCTTCCCCAAAAAGAAGAGTTCGACGTCGATCGAACGATGACGGATTAAAATTTCGATAAGTCGAAATAACACCCTTTAAGGCCAAAGGCCTTCGCCAAAAAGAAGAGTTCGACCTCGCTCTAACGACGACGGGTTAATATTTTGATAATTTGAAATAACACCCTTTAAGGACAAGGGCCTTCGACAAAAATAAGAGTTCGACCTCGATCAAACGACGATAGAGTAACATTTCGATAAGTCGAAATAATACCCTTTAAGGCCAAGGGCCTTCGCCAAAAAGAAGAGTTCGACCTCGACCAAACGATAACGGGTTAACATTTAGATACGTCAATATAGCAACCTTTAAGGCCAAGGGCCGTTGCAAAAAAGAAGAGTTCGACCTCGATCGAACGACGACGAGTTAACATTTCAATAAGAATAAATTACACCCTCTAAAGCAAAGGGCCTTCGCCAAAAAAAAAGTGTTCAACCTCGATCGAACGACGACGAGTTAACATTTCGATAAGTCGAAATAACACCCTTTAAGGCCAAGGGCCTTCGCCAAAAAGAAGAGTTCAACCTCGATCGAACGACGACGGGTTAACATTTTGATAAGTAAAAATAGCACCCTTTAAGGTCAAGGGCTTTCGCGAGCTCAACAGAAAAACGACGGATTAACATTTCGATAAGTCAAAACAACACCCTTTAAGGCCTAGGGCCTTCGCCAAAAAGAAGAGTTCGACCTCAATCTAACGACAATGGGTTAACATTTCGGTAAGTCGAAATAACACCTTTAATGCCAAGGGCCTTTGTCAAAATGAAAAGTTCGACCTCGATCGAACGACAACGGGTTAATATTTCGATAAGTCGAAATAACACCCTTTAAGACCAAGGGCCTTCGCCAAAAAGAAGAGTTCGACCTCGATCGAATGATAACAGGTTAACATTTTGATGACACCCTTTAAGGCCAAGGGCCTTCGTCAAAAAGAAGAGTTTGACCTCGATCGAACGACGACGGGTTAACATTTCGATAAGTCAAAATATACCCTTTAAGGATAAACACCTTCGCAAAAAAAAAGAGTTCGACCATGATCGAACGACGACGGGTTAACATTTTGATAAGTCCAAATAAAACCCTTTAAGGCCAAGGGCCTTTGCTAAAAAAAAGAGTTTGACCTCAATTGAACGACGATGGGTTAACATTTCGATAAGTCGAAATAGCACCCTTTAAGGCCAAGGGACTTCACCAAAAAGAAGAGTTTGACCTCGATCGAACGACGACGAGTTAACATTTTGATAAGTCAAAATAACACCCTTTAAGGCCAAGGGCCTTCTCCAAAAAGAAGATTTCGATCTCGATCAAACGATGACGGGTTAACATTTCGATACATCAAAATAGCACCCTTTAAGTCCAAGGGCCTTCACCTAAAAGAGAAGTTCGACCTCGATCGAATGATGACAGATTAACATTTTGATAAGTCGAATTAACACCCTTTAAGACCAAGGGTCTTCGCCAAAAAGAAGATTTCGACCTCGATCGAACGACGACGGGTTAACATTTCAATACGTCGAAATAGCACCCTTTAAGGCCAATGGCCTTCGCCAAAAACAAGAGCTCGACCTCGATTTTACGATGACAGCTTAAAATTTTGATAAGTCAAAATAACACCATTTAAGGACAAGGGCTTATGCTAAAACGAAGAGTTCGACCTCGATCGAACGACGATGGGTTAACATTTCTGTAACTCGAAATAACACCCTTTAAGGCTAAGGGCCTTCGCCAAAAAGAAGATTTCGACCTCGATCGAGCGACGACGGGTTAACATTTTGATAAGTCAAAATAGCACCCTTTAAGGTCAAGGGACTTCGCCAAAAAGAAGAGTTCGACCTCGATCGAACGACGATGGGTTAGCATTTCGATAAGTCAAAATACAATCATTTAAGGACAAGGGCCTTCTCCAAAAATAAGAGTTCGACCTCAATCGAACGACGACGAGTAATATTTCGATAAGGAAATAACACCCTTTAAGGACAAGGGCCTTCGCCAAAAAGAAGAGTTCAAACTCGATCGAACAATGACGGGTTAACATTTGGATAAGTCAAAATAACACACTTTAAGGCCAAGGGCCTTCGCCAAAAAGAAGATCTCGACCTCGATCAAACGATGATGGATTAACATTTCGATAAGCTTAAATAACACCCTTTAAGGCTTTAAGCCATCGCGAAAGAGAAATTTCAAAATGTTCCTAAGGCCAAGGGCCATCAAAAGGTACAAAATGACTGGAACTCACCGTGCGGGAATCTATCTCACGCCAAAATCAAGAAAAACAAAAACAAAGGTAAAGTACAAGACAAATAACAGCGAAAAATTCTTCTTTATACATAGTCACCATGCAAATGATCGCAGATTGTACGAGGACCAAGTCAACAATATAAAAAAACAGCAAGAGAAAAGAAGAAGAAAAGAACAAAAACAACTGACAACGAATAAAAAAAGAGGAAGAAAAGAACAATCAGAAAATAGATCAAGATCACTATCTCTCTACTCGACATCATCATCATCGTCCTCTACACCATCATCACTGGGAAATTTTCCTTCGGTAACCGTGCCCCCATTGACTTCTGGCATCGCCGCTCATATCTGCAATTAATGCGAACCTCCCGTACCTTCACCCGCGCCTTTTCAGATGCAGCCTCGGTCACAGTGCCTGCCTCCCATAAACTCTTGTATATATCCCGCTGGGCTTTGGCATAAACCCAAAGTTTGTGCAGGTGGCGGGGAACGATGCTGGAGGAAGATTCAATTTGAGCCAACAGTCGCTCATTTTATGCCTCCACAGCTGCGACCTGATGTCCTAGAACTGATGCCTTCCAATCGATTTCACTAATGCACTCCAAAGCCTCGCCTCCTTAAGTGTGGCCGTCGCCCTTTCCGATTCCTGCTGGGACTGAAGGACGTGGATGGTGTTCTCCAGGGCCGGCGCTCTCGCCGAAGCTGCGAACCAATCACTCTCAGTGCTCTCCAATCCAGCAACCTTGTTTTCCAACTCGGCCAATTTCCCCATCCACTCCGCGCTCAGCGCCTCAACCTTAATCAGATTCTGATCCATCTCCGACTGCATCATCCTCAATTTCTCCTGAAGATACTCACACTCTGCGGTGAACCCTTTTCCCAACTTGAGCTCCTCGTCCTTTACACAAAGTAGCTCCTCAAGCACACTCTTGCTGCGAATAGCTTGCTTCAATTCCGAGTCCCTCTTCTCCAACTCTTCGCCAAGAGACCAATCACAAAGGTTTGCCTTAAGCTCCACTATATACGTCTAAAAAATGAAAAGACGGGTTAGAATCTTATCATCAAGAAAAATTAGGGAAAAGAAAAGAAAGTGTAACATACCCTTAAGCCTATAGCGGCCACCTCATCTATCAAGTCAGCATCAGGAATGGTCCAAAGGGCCGCATTCTCAACTGCAGAGCACATTATGTCAAACTGCAACACCAGATCTTCCATGTCCCCTAGCAGATTGACATCCGAAAGGATATCAATAATACGGGACAGGCCTCTCGCATGAACCATCGAGTGGGTAATGCCCTCCTCAAACATCCTATATCATTAGGGTCGAGGTCCAACTCGGATTCATAATCATCGACCACTACCCCCTTTCCTCTTTCAGTAGTTGAAGAAGAAGCATGACCAAGCACGGAGGATGAGGGTATGTCCGAAACCACAACAGCGGCCCTAGAAATCAGACCTTCCATCACGGCAAGTTGCTGACCACAGATAATGGCTGGAATATTTGATTGAGCAGATGCAACGACTAGCTCCGTCCTTACGGGGGGAGCCGCATCAACCCCCACTCCAGATCCCGTCGAAAGAGAGTCATCCAGATAAATCATAGTTGGGGGCGCTGTCTCGAACTCCACTCACCGCCTTTTGAATGACACCTCTTCTTCCTTAGTAGGTGGAGATTCACCCGACGGGCGAGCAACTGAGTCGGAACTTCGGTCTGAGAAGCAGCCTCCGTAGGAGTAACCACTGCCGCAGACTCAACTGAAGCAGCCCTCAACGAAGGTCAGGCAGTGGGCATTGTGATAGAGCGATTAGATGAGGCTAGTTGCCTAAAAGCTAACGAAGGAGCCCTCACTCTCCGCACCCTTCCTGGCACCGATGAGCAGTACATAAGGGGATAAATACAAAAAGGGGGAAGGAGAAAAATGGCAAACAGAAATGACATCTTACCAGAAAGAGGCTTGCATCGATACTTGTCATAGAAGGACGCCCACGTGCGGACCCCCACCGTATGAGGAAGAATAGTGCTCACCCACTCACAGATACTTTTGATAGGGGAGGAGGCAATCTCGCTGCTGCAAAATTGACAAAGATTTAGTGTAACAACAAGAAGTGGTCGTGCATCCCTTCGACTAAAGATAAAACAATATATAAACTTATGCTCAAAGTTCCATTTCTCAGGGAACCCCGTTGGATCCGCCACAAGGTGCTCAGTCCGACCGTAGAAGTAATTCTCATAGAAATGACAGTTAGCCATATCCTCCATCTTCATCACCAGGCTCTTCGACCCTCGAGGGTGCATGTGTATCATCGTACCATGAATATGTTTAGGGGCGAAGATGTTGAGCATATGCCCCAAAGTGACCTCACAAATCGGCAAGCTTCGTAAACTTGAGCAACATCAGAAATAGTTTGTACAGGTATGGCGAGAGTTGGTCAGGGCATACCTCATAAAAGTGATAGAAATCCATCACCGAAAGAGGGAGAGGAAATATGTACCCAATAAGGAAAGGGTATGCGTAGAACACGCAGTACCCAGGGCGGTCAAAATGGACGATATCATCCCCTACCACTGGCCGCATTTCGACATAACTGGGAATTCCCCAGCGAGTTTTCAAATCTACAATATCCTCCTCCTCTATCACTGAGGGGACAGGTTTCGGCTCCTTCCCAACGTGACTGCTGAAATCAGTGCTCTTCCAGGACGAGGAAAGATCTCGGCTACTGATGTGACCTCCTCTTCCTCCACTAGTTCTACCCCTCCGGTGGTCGGAGTATCATTTTCCGGTGTCAGAGTTGGGATGGGGAGATCAGTGCGAGAAGAACTACCAACCATTGTGCCAAATTGACAAAGAGGCTATGAAAGAGAGGGATGGAAGTTTTCGACTCATATAGGACAAGTAAAGTTTGAAGTATCAAGAAGAAAGTATACTCGCACGATTTCTTTCAAACAAAAAGCAAAGGAACGTGTCGATCGAATGATGTATTCCTTCTATTTATAAGAGACACTGATCTCCCGAGCACGAAACCAAAGAGTCACCAATCAAACCCGGTGGCATACGAAACGTTTCAATTCGCTGGGAACGTGTGTCATAATAGCAGCAACCACAAAACAATGATTAAGCTCAACGACGTTTCGGTTCTGAAACCGTCGTAACGGTCCAGGAATATTGAAAGGACGACATCATCTCCTCCAAATCTAAGGGGCATAACAAAGGAGTAAGTAGTCAGATTTTTCTTGAGTTGGTAACGATCATAATTCGTCTGTCGAGCCTGACCGGGGACGACCCAATATCCTTTCAAATATCGCCCTAGGGTCATAGGTGTCTAGTATCAAAGCTCAACAAATAACTTGTCAATTACTATGAAGATCTTAGGTCAAGGAAAACTCTTACATCATATTCTTCAAGAGAATATCCTATTGACAGTTTATGGTAATTCTAAGCATTAAAAATTATCCAATGAGTCAGTTCAATGATCATATCTCCATATACATCATCTTTCTATATGAATTAGTTAATGAGATCAACTAATCTTTATCTCATAAAGATGATCACATAAATATTAATCTAACCAGATTACTAATGTCCAAATTAATAACCCTATGATCAAGAACAAATTTAGATTAAATTATAAGAAAACTTTACTCTCATTATCATGATCTCTATCATGATGACAAGTCTCAAAATTTAACTTTGTCAAGTTAATCAAATAATTAATAATAACTAGGATAAAAGAATATTAGATGCCATATATTTTTATATCGAATAACGTTCACGAAAATATGTTCAACTCATCAAATATGAGATTGGATCTGGGGTATATCTACTATATCCCTAACAATCTCCCGCATGCACTAGAGCCCATCGCTTTTGTACTTCATTCTCAATTATCGTTTACGCTTGTCAAACTCCTTTGCACCAAGAGCTTCAGTAATTGGGTTTCTAGTTTTTTCATTTGCATCAACATTTTGAATCTCGGCGTCTCCACGTTCAATGATTTCTCTTATCAAGTGATACCTTCGTAGAATGTGTTTGAATTTTTGGTGTGATCTTGGTTCTTTTGCTTGAGCAATGGCTCCAGTGTAGTCACACAACAATGGAACCGCACCTTCTATTGAAGGAACCACACCAAGTTCAGTCAAAAACTTTTCATCCATACAGCTTCCTTAACAGCTTCATTGGCTGCTATATATTCTGCTTCAGTCACTGAATTAGCTATTGTAGCTTGTTTGGAACTTTTCCAACTCCTTGCACCACCATTAAAGGTGAATACATAGCCAGAAATAGATATGCTGTCATCTTTATCTAAAGGAAACTTGAATCAGTATAACCTTCAAGTTGCAATTCAGAATCTCCATAGATGAGGAATTGGTCTTTAGTCCTTCTTAAGTACTTTGTCACGACCCAAATTCCACTAAGGGTCCTGATGGCGCCAGACACCACTGTTAGGCAATCCAACACCAAGAAGTTAATTAAATTCCCATTTTAGTATTTATTGAAATTATCTCTTTTATACATTAAACAATAAATAATGGATTTTACTAAAATAAGATGATGTCTTTGACAAACTAAATATTGAATAATCCCATAATCATCCCAGAACCCGGTGTCACAAGTGCATGAGCTATTTTTAGGAAATCAAATGAAGTACAATAACTGTCCAAAATACAAATTTGGACAGAAGGTAAATACTATACACTAAAAGAGACTATGTCGGCTGCGGGTCGCCTCGAGAGATGTAGCTCACATAAGTCTTTGTATCATCCATGCTGCTACGCCCATTAGGGCGCAAGGGGTATATGTGCCTGTGCAATAATAATGCATAGCAAGTGTAGCATGAGTACAAAAATAACGTGTACTCAGTAAGTATCCCATCTAATCTCGAAGAAGTAGAGACGAGATTTCGACTTCGACACTTACTAGTGGTCCAATAATAATTTATCAATAATATAGTAAGACGAGGGTTTTCATAAAAATGGTTGTAACTCAATAGCATGAGGCAAGTAAACAATGCTTTATTTTATAGGAAATTTCCAAATTCATTTTCATCATTTTATACATTTATCCCAGGCCAGGGAGAACAAATATCAAAACCAATGAATATAAGGCAAGAAATACAAGCATGCGCAAATAATGTCGAGGACGTACGACCCGATCCAATAATATTTAAATTGTGCACTACCAGAGGGTCGAATGGTGCGAACCATAGATGCCTCTATTTAATACTAAGGCGTTTTGCCCATTCATCAATAAATAAACACATTCAAGCAGCCAACCAAGAATTCATCAGGGAGCAATTATTCAGGAAAAGCAAGTTTCTCTATTAAAAGTCAAGAAATGATGTCTAGCCTTTTAGAAATTTATTTATACATTCATTATGTGTTTAAGCATTTTTTAAATTGATAAAAAGGTTACAAATGTTACAAGTAAAGCATGCTTTTGGGCCCTAGACTACCCGGACTTAAGCATAATAGTAGCTATGCACACACTCTCGTCACCTCGTGCGTACATAGCCCCCACAAATAGGAGCACATAACCAATTAACTCACCTATGGGAACAATTCCCTCTTACAAGGTTAGAACAGAGACTTAACTCGCCCCGAAGCTCCATAACCGGCATTCCACACCCTTTCGAAGACTCAAATTGATAATGTTCCAAAACTAGCCAATGATTATGTAAACACATTAATATATGTTCAATTACTCATAATAATTCAATTTATAACAATTTCTCACACCAATCGAAAAGTTGAAAAAAGCGCCCTCGTGCCCACGTGCCGATTCCAAAAACTTTCAAAGATAAAGTTTTCAAATAACCATACGAACTCAAATATATAATTTACTCTCAATTTCATGTCCAAAATCGTGGTAAAAATCCGAAAATTCGAATTTTCTAGGTTTTCCCTCGAACCCCAAGTTCTACCAATTTTCATGCTAAAATCTATACATGATCAACGTATATAACTCAAAACTAGCATAAACCACTTACCTCAAGCTTGGTGGTGAAAATGGCACTCCCAAGTTGCTCCAAATCGGCCCCCATGGAGGAAAAATGGTGAAAATGAGCCAAAACTCGTTCTTTAAAAAACACACTGCCCAGCCCAACCTCTCGCACCTGCGGTCCACCTGTCGCTTCTGTGACTCCGCACCTGCAGAAATTTTCCATCGCAGGTGCGGCCTCAGCTAACTCACCCACGTCCGCTTCTGCGGGGCTAGGACCGCTTCTGCTGTATCGCTTCTACGGAAGTTGTGTCACACCTGTGCCCCCAGCCAAGCCCAGCCATTTTCCACTTCTGCGATACCGATGCTGCTCCTGCGGCTATGCACCTGCAATCAAAACCTCGCAAGTGCAGTTACACTAGATACCAGCTACTTCAATCCTTCTTTAAATTCCAAATTTAATCCGTTAACCATCCGGAATCTACCCGAGGCTCCCGAGACCCCAACCAGTCATACCAAACAGTCTCATAACATAATGCGGACCTGCTCGAAGCCTCAAATCACATCAAACAACTTTGAAATCATGAATCACACTCCAATTCAAGCTTTATGAACCTTAGAACTTCAAACTTCTACATTTGATGCCGAAACCTACCAAATCTCGTTCGATTGACCTCAAAGTTTGCACACAAGTCATATTCAACATCACGGACCTACTCCAACTTCCAGAATCAAAATCCGTCCCTGATATCAAAAATTCCACTTCCGGTCAAATTTCTCAAAACCTTCAAATTTCTAAATTTAGCCAAATGACTCAAAAATGACTACGAACCTCCAAATCCACTTTCGATTGCGTCCCAAATACTAGAATCACCATACAGAGCTATTCCCAAACTCAAAATCCCAAACGGACATCGACAACACTAAAATACACTTCAACCCAAACTCATGAAATTCTTCCAAAATGCTAACTTCCACAATAAGCGCAAAAATGCTCCCATGTCACCCAAAACCCGATCCGTGCATACGCCCAAGTCCAAAATCATCATACGAACCTACTGGAACCTCCAGGTCCCAATTTCGAGGTTGTTTACTCAAAAATCCAATCTTAGTCAATTCTTTCAACTTAAAGCTTCCGAAATGAGAATTCTCGTTCCAAATCAACTCCGAACTTCCCGGAATTCGATTACGACCATGCATACAAGTCATAATACCTGAAGTGAAGCTGTTTATGGCCTCAAACTGCCGAACGACATGCTAGATCTCAACAAGACTGCTCGGGTCATTACATACTTAATAATGGTCTTCACCACATTCCAATATTCCTCACTTGGATTTGCTCGATATCAGCTAGTCACTCCAGTGCATTAGCCACATCAGGACGTGTACATGTCATTATATACATGATAGCTCCCACTTCACTAGAGTATGGGATATTACTCATGTGTTATCTCTTTTCAGGTATTTTAGGATAATCCTCCCTAATGAGAGTGATTCCAGTGCCTATCGGTAGGTAGACTCTTTTGGAATTATCAATGCTATACCTCTTTAAGACGGTATCAATGTACAAAGATTGGGAAAGCCCAAGCAACTCCCTAGATCTATCTCTATAGATCTTTATTCCCAATATATAAGCTACTTCTCCAAAGTCTTTCATGGAGAACCGTTCAGATAGACAAATATTGGTACTTTGCAATGCCAATACATCATTCCTTATGAACAATATCTCATCAACATATAATACTAAGAATATAATTGTGCTCCCACTAACCTTTTGTACACACAAGATTCTCCTTTGCATCTAACAAAATTAAGCTTTTCAATTATCTTGTTAAAGCGAATATTCTACTATAGGTTTTATATCTTTTGAAGGTTCAACTAAAGTCCATACTTTATTTTCCTTCATGGATTTCATTTCATATTTCATGGCATTTTGCCATTTCTCATATTCAGAACCTTGTATCGCCTCTTTATAGGTTTTAGGGTAATCATAATTATGATCAACCTCATTTTATATATCATCCTATACCATTAGATTTAATCTAATTGGTACATGACATTCTCGTGTAGATTTTCTAAGAGGTTTTTGTACAACTTGCTCACCTTTGTGTTGGATTTGGTTGTTGTTCAATTTGGATTGGAACTGGTTCATTAACCTGTTCTTGAATGACAACTTCTTTATCAACTTCAAAACATCCAATAAAAGTTCTTCAACTTGTGTCGCGTGATCTTGATTTTGTGTTGATTCATTAGTTTCTTGAACTTCACCAAGATTGATTTTTCCTCAATAATTTCCTTTCAAATGAAATTCCCTTTCCAAAAAGGTGGCTCCTCTAGCCATAAACACTTTATGGTCAGAAGGGTGATAGAAATAACATCCCATTATTTCTTTGGGATACCCAATGAAACTATACTTATCAGATCTTGAGTCAAGTTTAACAAACTGCAATATCTTAACATAAGAAGGACAACCCCAAACTTTTATGTGTTTATATAATTAAGGTTAGGCTTACGTTCTTTCCATATCTGATATGGTGTTGTAAAGACTAACTTAGTGGGAACTTTATTAAGTAAGTATGTTGCTGCTTCCAAAGCATATCCCCATTAATTTATTGGAAGATCAATGAACCCTATCATACATTTCACCATATCTAATAAGGTTCGATTTCTCCTTTCAGACATACCATTATGTTGTGGTGTTCCTAGAGGTGTCCACTGTGAGAGAATCTCATTCTCTTTGAGATACCTAGTAAAATCTTCGATTAGATATTCTCTACCTATATTAGACTTTAGTGCTTTAATACTTTACCAGTCTGTTTTCAACTTCACAACAGAACCTTTTGAACATTTCAAAAGATTCAGATTTATATTTCATAAGATACACAAATCCATATCTTGACATATCATCAGTGAAGGTGATGAAATAAGAATATCCACCTCTAGCTTGAATTCTCATGGTCCCATAAACATCTATATGAATTAGTCCCTATAATTCAGAAGCTCTTTCTCCACTTCCAGTAAATAGAGATTTGGTTATTTTTCTTTTAAGACAAGATTCAGAAGTTTGATATGATTCAAAATCATACATGTCAAGGTAACTTTCCTTGTACAACTTTTTAATTCTTTTCTCTCCAATATGACTAAGCCTTCAATGCCAAATGTATGTATGATTTACTTGATCATCTCTTTTCCACTTAAGACGAGAAACATGCATAACAGAATTTTGCATTCACATTAGACAAGACATAAATATCATATTGGAGATAGCCGTTCACATATAAATTATCACATAATAAATTGAGAAAATACCATTACCTATGTTAATGTGAAACCTAGGAATGTCCAACATAGAAGCTGAAATTATGTTCGAAACAAATTTAGGAACGTAATAACAATCATCCAGCATAAGTACTTTGCTGGAAGACATTAATAAAGAAATTGATCCTACAATTATGGATGCAAATTTTGCACCATTTCGTATTTGTAGATTAACTTCTCATTTCTTTAGTCTTCTACTTATCTTGAAGCTTTGCAATATATTGCAGATGTTATAACTACTGCCAGTATCTAATACCCACAGTGAAGAATTTGTAGTAGCTAAAGAAACCTTGAAAACATTTTTATTAATGTCTCACCTTGTTTCATGTCCTTTAGAGTTGTAAGATACTCCTTACAGTTTCTCTTATAATGCTCTTTCTTCTTACAGTGAAAACATTCAGCATCATATACTGACTGCAAGACCAAATCTTCAGAAAGCTCTTTACCAAGCTTGTACCCTAACTTCTCATGCTCTTCGGTAAGAACAATCACATAATTGACAAGGGGTCCAACTGGAGAGTTTTCAATGTCCAATTGCGCATCAACCATCTTCTTAAGCTATTCAATGATTGCAGTTGGATCCATATTCTGATGTCTCCTCTAGAGTTCAGAACTCATAGAAGCAAGAATGGTGCGTTTAATAGCAAGCTAAGGCATTTTGCTAAGTGTTTCTGATAAACCTTGGTTCCTTAGACATCATTCTCTAGTGGGATTATCTTTGCAGGCTTATCGATCACATCAATGAGCTTTTTATATATGAGAACAATTCAAAAATTTCTATACCAGTCATCACAGTTTGGTCCTACCATCTTGTTGGTCTCAAGTATTTAACAGAGTAATATAACAAACATATTGAGAAATCTAAAATGTAGAAAAGAAAAGGAAATAATATAAGAACATATTTACATATATCATAAAGACGTGGCCTTTTATCTAAATGATATTTCCACTAATTATTTTAAATTATTTTCCCTCATTATAGTTTAAGAAATCTTTATTTCTGTTAGTAGAATAAAGGAATCATTTAACAATTGTATGAGCCCATAAGAAGTCAAGTCGTTTCTCACATATATTTAAAGGTAGGTACTCTTACCAATTGTATCTCCATACAATTTTCTTAAATAGCTCTACATCAAATAGACCCTTGGTAGTCAGGTAGATCCTATTAGCTTAGTTGAGTTTAACCATCATGATAGCAAAGAACTTATTAAATTTTATACTCCCCGAGTAGTCGAGGCATCTAGTGTAAAACTAAATAATTTTTTCAATTCATGCATCTAATACAATAAATAATTTTAACATATGCTCAAACTATATGTAACCTTGTTGTTAGGCCGCTCCTTATAAACAAGAAATAAATAAAACTATTTATTTTGATGGACACATTTACAATAAAATATCTTATATTTTTTTTACTTAAGAACTCAAATTTTAGTAGGAGAGAATTGTTATTAAAATAAATTTTAGTAACACAATGATCAAATCTTTTATAGAAGATGAACTTAGTTCATGTTGTCTACATGCTTAGTCCTAAATTAATTTACATGACATGTAATAAATAATTCAAAATTATGTAACGAACAAGTACGTGACACAAAAACGAAATTCAACATTCTCCTAACATGTTTATCTTATATATTACATATATCAAATATAAATAATTCATGCTAGAAAATTATTATTAATTAACATCTCATGAACTAATAACAATTAAAAATAACAATAGAATTCAATAACCTATTATAGATACTGTTTATCGTGAAAATGATAATAACAATTAAATTTGTTGATGGAACTCTAAAAATACGTGATCTATTCTTATTCTAGTTGTTAAGCAATTGATGCTAGGTGTATGAAGTTTAAAGACGAAATGTGAGCTAAAATAGAGTTATACTCAAACCGACGAGTTTGCTATTCGGAGCCTCGGACTACCGATACGGGGCTCGAGGCTGATTCTTGGGCTCGGGCTCGAGCTATTAAGGACAATTGGGGAAGGGTTAACAGTTACGATATGCTTAAGGGAGGCTCTTTATGGTCTATGTTGAGCAATAAACGAAGAACAAGTATGAAGACAATAAATAGGAGCAATGATGTCGAGAGAGTATGTTAGAAAGAAAAGAGAGAGCTCATGTATATTTTGTGTAGAATAGTTGGAGTAACACTGTTCTACCTACAAAGTGTCAAAGAACCCTTTTATATAGGAGAGGGGTCGTAACATAGTACAAAAAATATTAATTACAAAGATAGGGGAGATAGGACAACTAGATAGCATTAGGCTCTGTCAATACCAGCTGCATGCCTTGGAAACTCCCCCCTTTCCTATCATAGCCATTGGTATGCATTTCCCCGGGGTCAAAACTCGACAACTCCCAAAGGTGATTCTCGACCTCGGCTTCGAACCTCAAGAAGCACATTCGCGGGGCGACCACATGATGGGGAAATTGGACCCCCCGATTTTACCGTACATAGATAGTCTCCGCATTTCTTATAGTTGAAAGTGATGAGAAACGACCTTGAATTTCTTCCTCCTCCGGTACTCTCAGAATCAGCAACGGTCACAAGATACTAAGATACGATACACACGCAGCCTCTGCAGATTTCTGCATTAACTATGGCAGTTGGCTGTCTCTTGGCCTTCTTTAATGTACACGCGGAGCTTCTATAAATACTGCCCTTCTTATTTTCTATAACCGATTGCATTCCCAAATCCCAGAAAAGGTTCGCTCTTCCTTTGCCTTCATTTTTTCTTAGAAATGCAGCTCCTTTTCTTCTTCTGGAATTTTCTAGGAATGGCAAAAACTTCCGCCTCTGCTTCTCAGAAGGTTGCGGTCTCATCCTCTTTGCTTTTATCTCATGGTGAAGTGGCCACACATCCTCGTGCTGAGGAATGCATCCCAGGATCTTTTGCGATGACTTCTGATTTGAAGGTCGAGAGACCTTCCTCGAAGCCAGAGCATCGCGAGCCCGTGACTCGGTATATTAGCTCGGTGATGAATTTTGGAATAGTGAGGGCTGACTGCCACTGGGGGATGTCGTCCCTACTCGGGAAGAAGATATTACTGCATATAAAGATAGCTTTTTAAGTATGTATACCTATCCATTCACCTTAGGGTCGGTGGGTCCGTCCTCACCCCCGATCAACCCCGTGATTCTCGACTTCTGTCAGCGGTATCAAGTAACCCTTGGTCAAATTTATCCTTCGTTCTGGCACATCATTTATATGATCAGGCATTACATAAACATGATCGAGGAGATGCTCTTCACCCTCAACCACGTGATCAGGATGTATAGCCCTCGTCTCCTCCACGGGGGCCTAATCAAGCTACGCTATCGAACCCCAAGATCTCTCTTTGCCTGTACGGAGGAGCTTAGGAATGGGGGATGGGTAAGACAATTTGTTCGAGTGAGGACTTCTAAACTAATTCCAGCGGAAAGATGTCATTCCCTGAGAGGTGGAACGCGGGGCGTAAGTAGACGCGCTGTCTAGTCTTCCTTTGATTTTCTTTGACAATGTTTCTCCAAGCATCTAACTTTACTTCTCTTGCTATTTTAGTCGTAGCGACCTACCGTGGTGCGGTTTTGGACCTCCAGAATTTTGTCAGTAGCTTATATTCGATTTGCCCATATGTTGCTGAGCGGATGTGGTGCGATTTATCCCGAGCTCGGTAGGAGGCCAAGGATCATGGTAAGCTTCGAACCCTTTTGTAGTCACTTTTCAATCTAAATCACTATTAGTAGCATTCTTTATTCCTTATGTTTAATTTTTGCATTTGTGTAGGTCTGGGGGAAGTCCCTTTGACGAAGGAAGCACCACCCATTGAAGGGGATGCCCTAGTGCCCGGCGAAAGGAAGAGAAGGTAGGGGGACCAATTGGTCAGTTCGTCAGAATTCAAGAAGGTTAAGGTGGAAGAATCTAAGGCCAACCCGATAGCTCTAACTTCAGAAAAAATGGGAAACCCTTGATTTGAAGGTGATGGGGGAAGTAGCTTCCCGACGGCCCCTAAGGAGTGTATAAACTTTGCCGATCCTCGGGCCATAGGGATGGAGGCTTCTGAACCAGGGCTTGATGCCGTTGCGGTCCATCTTTATGGTGAGGAGACAACAGATTGAGTATCGAGCACTACCCCTGAGTTGGTTGGTGGCCAGGATTCTCCTCGAGTTGAGGTGCCCTTGATAGGCAGTTCGGAGGGGCCCAGCCCTAGAGCCCTGGGGTAGACAAGGGATGGAGACTTTGATTGATCCTGCCAATGCTGTGGTCATGATTGATTCTCCTCAAGGAATGACCCTGCCTCCTAAGGGAGTGCAAGATGCCCGCATGAATAGCCCTCCGATGCAAGGGCACCAGTTAGAGGCGGAGATGCACTTGAAAGACTGCCAACCGTTCTCGAGGGAATTTTAGAGGTCGATGCTTCACTCGTCTTTGGTGAGATGAGCAGGCTTTGCAAGTAGGTAACCTTTGCTAACTTTGTCCGCTGCTCTGGGCTGCTCCGATCTTTTTCTAAATTATCTTTTTTTGTGGCTTTTGGCTAAGGCGCTTTATAACCAAGCTTTTACTCGATACCATGATAAAGTGACCTGTCGTGAGCGTGAGAAGGCCTACCTTACTGAGAAGGTTATCAGCCCTCATCTACTATTATCTGAATCTTTGTTAGATTCTAATGCTTTAATATCTCGGACCTGATTTGTGCAGTTTGAGAAGGAAGGTACCTCACTGATGGAGGAGCTTCAGGCCAGAGTTGCCAAAATTTTTGAACTTAGACAGTATGTAGCGGAGATAACTTCCAAGAAGGATGCCCTCTAGGAGAAAGTGACCTCAATTGGGTGTCAGCTTAAGGACGCAAGGGAGGACAGTGACAAGTACAGAGGTCTCCATTCTGAGCTGGTAACTGCACTATCTGGGATCAAAGCCGAATTCGAGGCGCTTGTATCCTTGCATGGGGAGGATGCTATTACCGCAAGTTCTCGCGTCGAGAGGGCGTCCGAAGAGACTAGTCGAAAATTAACTTGAGTTGTAGATCATGCTCGATTGGGATCTCGAAAGCACACTTTTAGGGGTGCATCGGGCGGTGGCTCAGGCGGTGCTAAAAATGAGGGTGGAACTCTGGAAAAGGAGATGCTGTTGAGAAGGGGCCGTTGGAGGACTCATAGTTATCGGGGTGCAACACTTGGTGGAGCCATTGAGAATGTAGGCTCGATGATGGATTATGATTCTGTTTGTTTCCCCTTTTGTATATAGTACTTTCATAATTGCATATACATAAAAGAAAACCTTGTGGATTTGCTTCTTCTACTCCCATTTCTATCTTGAATTTGGCCGGGTGATCTGGTTCCAAAATCGGCAAGAACCCTTAGATTCGTGATACAGCCTTGGGGCTTATTAGGCAGGCCTAGGGGCTCTTATGTGCTCGGTCGATGCGAGCTTTAGTATAAGCTGGCGTTAGAGCTCTTATGCTTTTTCTCAACTATTTTGGGTTTAGTCTCCAAGTCAGGTTTCGACTCGAGCTCATTCGACCCTCAAGATTTTATGTTTGCATGGGCTGGCGACAATGGATCTTATGCCTTTAATCGAAGCGATCTTTCATGTGCATGGCCCTGAGGCTCATTAAGCTGGCGACAACGGCTCTTATGCTTTGCCCTGAGGAATATGTAGGTAATTATTTTGGGTTATATCTCTTAATCGGGTTACGACTCGAGCTCAATTGACCCCTCAAGTTTTTGGATGAGCTGGCAATAATGGCTCTTACGCTTTGGGCCGATGCAGCCTTTTATGTAAGCTGGCGACGATGGCTTACGCTTTGGGTTGAAGCATCCTTTTAATATATGCTTTATTTTCCTCTCGTTAAGGACTTTCAAAATGATTTTGCCTGACCCGACATCGATTCGGGAAGAACCTTGATTTCAAGTTGTTTGCGGCGATGTTCAAGCACCTCGGGAGGTTTGCCTCGTAGGCTGAGTAGCTCAAAGGCTTGTGATTTGGAGCTGACATGGTCGAAGCTCTTTTTCCTATTTTGAGGGTAGCCTGTTTAAATGATTCTTTTCGAAGTAGATTTAAATAATGTCCTATGAATTTATAGCGACGGTCAGGTGTCCCCGAGTCGTGTTAGTTTGGCTGGTACAACCATATGACCCTAGTCATTTGCGTTTGTTCGGAGCCATTTTTGGTCCCGAATGTAGTTGTTTAGGTATCTATATCAAGCATATGCCCTTTCAGGAATCTTCATAATGCGATATATACCCTAAACTTCCAGATCGAGTTTATGCTTGTAGTAAAGTCTTACACAATTTTCATGCCTTTGAGGTCTTACAGTTTTTGTGGATACTTGGTACAAGTATGATTCATGCCTTGCTTGAGGTCTTACAGTTTTGTTGATACTTGGTGCAAGTATGATTCATGCCTTGCTTGAGGTCTTACGGTTTTGTTGATACTTGGTAAAAGTATGATTCATGTCTTGCTTGAGGTCTTACAGTTTTGTGGATACTTGGTACACGTATTATTCATGCCTTGCTTGAGGTCTTACAGTTTTGTTGATACTTGGTACAAGTATGATTCATGCCTTGCTTGAGGTCTTATAGTTTTTGTTGTTGCCTTATATAGGTCTTACGAGACCGAGTATTCCCGCTCGGGGTCTTATGGCCTCGGGTTTTTTAATGAATGGCAATTGGCGACAGTCTCCGAGTCATCGAGTTTGTTTTGGATCATGAGCCGTTACTCATGAGCTTGGAGTTGCCTCATTGAGGGCTTATAATTTCGGAGATTCCGACCTTGAGGTCATACAATTCCAGTCTCTGAGTATTCGGGGCAATTTTCTTTTTTTAGAGATGTTTTGTGATTTTCATTCTGCCTCGTTAAGGACCTATGAGTTTGGACTTCCGACCCTGAGGTCATGCGGGTGCCGAATTATCGATGCCATTCTTCGAGTATTCGGGATGATTTTGATATGGGAATCGTTTTGGAAAAAATGTTGAGTTTCCTCTGTAGCATGAGCTACGTTGGCAAAAGTATTTCTTAATTATTTGGCATAAGTACATGTGTCTCCACCATTAGGGGCTCGGCTATGCGGACTCGGTTCATTCGACCGTTTGGTCCGGTACATCATTTTCCCCTTAGGAACCTATTTGGCATTTCTCGGCTCTTTCGAGCGGATGATCCTCCAAGAGGATTCCCTCTGGCACTCGAGATTGATTGTAAAAGAAGCCCGGAATACTTGTCGGATCTCCCTTAGATAGCATGAGGATATTGTTGCGTTAAAAACCTTGCTGATAAAACCCTCTTCGAGATAAAGTACGGTTGAAGGAAAAGAGTGTAACGCCTACTCTAGGGTATTCATGGACTTTTCAATCGGGTGCCCTAGCAGTAATATCGTTTTAGCATTGATATGTTCCAGTTGCTTGGAATCTGTTCTCCCTCCATGGTGTTGAGCTTATAAGACCCTTTGTCGACTATTCCGAGGACGTGGTACAGTCCTTCCCAGTTTTGGCCTAGCTTTCCTTTATTAGGGTTTCGGGTGTTGAGAGTAACCTTCCTTAGGACCAAGTCTCCAACCCCAAAATACCAGAGGCTTGTTCTCCTGTTATAATACCTTTCAATTCTTTGCTTCTGGGCATCTATTCGGATCAGCGTGGCTTCTCGTTTTTCATCCAGCAGTTCAAGGGCCATTGTCATGACATCGTTGTTCGAGCTCTTGGTAGTGTGTTGGAATCTAGCTCTCGGCTCCCCGACCTCCACTAATATCAAATACTCAACACCGTATACTAGTGAGAAAGGTATTTCCCCTGTGCTTGACTTTGAAGTCGTTCGGTATGCCCACAGTACTTCGGGCAGCGTTTCTCTCCACTTTCCCTTAGTGCTCTCCAACTTCTTTTTTATGTTCCAACTGATGGTTTTATTCGTGTATTCGGCCTGGCCGTTTACACATGGTTGGTAAGGCATTGACAGGATTCTCTTGATTTTGTGGTCTTCAAGGAACTGTGTTACTTTGCTCCCGATAAACTGCCTCCCGTTATCGTATGTTATTTCGGTGGGGATTCCGAATCGGCACATAATATGATCCCATATGAAGTTGATGACTTCCTTTTCTCTAATTTTTTTGAAGGCTTGCGCTTCCACCTATTTTGAGAAATAGTCAGTCATAAGTAAAATGAATTTAGCTTTATCTTGTGTCGTTGGCAGGGGGCCGACAATGTCCATTCCCCATTTCATGAATGGCCATAGCGATAAAACTGAGTAAAGTTTCTCGCCGGGCTGGTGAATCATGCAGGCAAATATCTAGCATTTGTCGCACATTCGGACGAATTCTTGGGTGTCTTTTTCCATGTTCTCCCAATAGTAGCCTGCTCTGATTACCTTTCGGACTAAAGAGTCAGCGCCAGAAAGGTTTCCACAAGTATCCTCGTGAATTTCTCGGAGTACATAATCTGTGTTACCTGGTCCTAGACATACCAGCAGGGGGCCATCGAATGTTCTTCTATATAGAGTCTCATTTTCATCGACCGAGAACCGAGCTGCTTTGGTTCGCAGGGCACTCGATTCTTTTGGATCTGCGGGAAACTTCCCGTCCCTTAAATAATCAATATATTTACTCCTCCAATCCTATGTTAGGCTGGTGGAATTAATCTCAGTGTGACCTTTCTCGACCACTAATTTAGATAACTAAACAACGGCCCCGGGAAGTATGTCCTCTTCTTCAACAAAAGATCCAACATTTGTGAGGGTATCGGCCTTGCTGTTCTGCTCTCAAGGTACATGGACTAAGGTCCATTCTTTGAAGCGATGTAGTGTGACTTAGATTTTTTCCAAATATCTCTGCATCCTGTCTTCTCGAGCTTCGTGGCTAACATTCACCTGGCTTACTACCAGGAGCGAATCGCATCTCGCCTCGATGGTCTCGGCTCCTAAGCTTTTGGCCATTTCTAAACCTGCAATCATAGTCTTGTACTCGGCTTCATTGTTAGTCAATTTTACGGTTTTTATAGATTATAGGATTATGCTGCCAATGGGTGGCTTCAGGACTATACCGAGCTAGATCCACTTATGCTTGTGGCGCCATCTATGAACAGGGTCCATAGACGTGCTTGATTTTAATAAAAGATCCTTCTCTACCTCGCGTACGATGGAGGGCGAGATATCGGCCACGAAGTCTGCCAGAATTTGGGACTTGATGGTCGTTCGAGGTTGATACTCGATATCATACCCCCCGAGTTCGATGGGCCATTTGGCCAATTGGCCCGATAGCTCGGGTTTGTGTAGTATTCTCCAGAGGGGGTACGCCGACAGGACACATATACAGTGGCATTGAAAATAGGGCTTTAATTTTCACGAGGCATTTAGAGCCAATTTTTCTAGATGGGGATACCTGGTTTCGGAGTCCCCTAAGGTTCGACTTACATAATAAATAGGGAATTACGTACCTTGCACCTCTCAATTCAATACGCCACTTACTACTATTTCAGACACGGCCAGGTACAGATATAGTATTTTATCCTCCTTTGGCGTATGCAGCAAAGGCAGACTAGCCAAATATCGTTTTAGCTCCTCTAAGGCATGTTGGCATTCTGGAGTCCATTCGAAGTTGTTCTTTTTTTTAAGTAAAGAGAGAAATGATGGCTCTTGTCTGATGACCTTGATATGAATATGCCCAGGGCTGCTATTCGCCTTGTTAGCCATTGCACGGCCTTTATATTGTTCACCACCGTGATATCTTCGATGGCCTTAATTTTGTTGAGGTTAATCTCGATTCCCCTGTTTGATACCATGAAGCCCATGAATTTGCCCGAACCCACTTCGAAGGCACACTTCTCGAGGTTGAGCTTCATGTTGTAACTTCTAAGGATGTCAAAATTTTCATGC
Organism: Nicotiana glauca; assembly: GCA_026770625.1. Taxonomy (NCBI): domain Eukaryota; kingdom Viridiplantae; phylum Streptophyta; class Magnoliopsida; order Solanales; family Solanaceae; genus Nicotiana; species Nicotiana glauca. Next base: position 39,537 of record MU733646.1, read on the forward strand.
AAATGAGTTAACTAGTCCTCTGTGCGGAGGGACTTAACTAACATATCATCAATATATACTTCCATCGATTTACCTACTTGATGCTCGAATATTTTATTAACTAGGCGCTGGTATATTGCCCCTGTATTTTTTAGCCCGAAGGGCATTACGTTGTAGCAGTAGGTACCATACTTTGTGATGAACGTGGTTTTCTCTTTGTCCTCGGGGTTCATCTAGATTTTATTGTACCCCGAGTAGGCATCGAGAAAGATGAGGGTCTCATGGTCGGCCGTAGCGTCGATCAGACGATCGATGTTAGGAAATGGGAAGGAATCTTTGGGACACGCCTTATTCAAGTCTTTATAATCTACGCACATTCTTAGCTTATTTCCCTTTTTAGGTACTACTACTACATTGGCCAGCCATTCGGGGTACTTTACCTCTCTAATGGATCCTATTTTAAGAAGTTTCATTACCTCTTCTTTGATGAAGGCATGTTTTACGCCGGACTGTGGTCTTCTCTTTTGCTTTACTTGTTTAAATTTGGGGTCGATGCTCAGTCTGTGGAAGCTTATTTTTGGCGGAATTCCTACCATATCTAAGTGGGACAAAGTGAAACAGTCGATTTTGTTAATAAGAAATTGAATGAACTCTTTCCTGAGTTCGGGGGTTAGCCCCATTCCCAGGTATACCTTGCGGTCCGGGAGGTGTTCGATCAAACGGTCTGCTCCAGTTCTTCGACTATTGACTTAGCTGCATCCGATTCTTCGGGGGCAACGAAGGTTCAGGAGCGAAGAAATCTTCTTCGTCGTCCTCGGGGATCTATTTGTCCCTAGGCTCATCCGAGATCGGGTGCGTGGGGATCGACACCTCATGGTGAACCGTGAACATTTCTTTCGCCACCCGATGTTCTCTATATATGGTCATTACACCGCCCTTTATGGGAAATTTTGTCACCTGGTGTAGGGTTGACGGTAGTGACCCATGTTGTGTATCCAAAGGCCTTCCAAGCAATGCATTGTACCTCATATCACCATCAATGACTTGGAACTTGGTGTTTTGAACCACACCGGACATATCGATCGGGATAGTGATCTCTCCTTTCATTATTTCGCCGGTCATGTTGAAGCCATGGAGGACTCGAGAGATGGGAGTGACACAATCGAGCAGCCCAGTTGTCCTACTACCTATGATCTAATTATGTTGGCCGAGCTGCTTGGATCCACGAGCACATGTTTTATCCTAGTATTTTTTTAAAAGAAACGAGATCACCAGCGCGTTATTGTGCAGTTCTATCATGGCCTCAAGATCCTCCTCGCTGAACTTGGGGGTGTCTTTGGACACGCGGTTTCTGGTCGGTCCTTCTTCTGTAGTGGATGTTCTAGTCCATTTGAACATGGGTCCTTGGGGGATGTAGGTCCCTATAATATCATATGGATGTCGTGTCAGAGGATCTCTTCTTCCGTCAGGTTGAGTTTCGCGGTGGTGTATCGACATCTAGAATAACCATATCTTTCTCTTTGCGGTTTTAGTGGTTGCCATTTTCCATCCTACTTACTGAGCCGGATATTTTGACCTGAAATCGAAGATCTTGGACAAGAAAAAGTGTGAAAGATAACTTGCGTTGTGTAACGAAACTAGCAAGAAAATAATCACTATTATTTTTAGCCCCATGGTGGCCGCCAAACTGTTTACCGTAAAAATGGTAATAACAATGAAATTTATTGATATGACTCTAAAAATACGTGATCTATTTTTATGTTAGTTGTTAAGCAGTTGATGCTAGGAATATGAAGTTTAAAGACGAAATGCGAGCTAAAATAGAGTTATACTCAAACCGACAAGTTAGCTATTCGGGGCCTCGGACTGACTGATACAGGGCCTCGAGGCTGATTCCTGGACTCGGGCTCGAGCAATTAAGGATGATCGGGGGAAAGGATAATAGTTACGATATGCTTAAGGGAGGCTCTTTATGGTCAATGATGAGCAATAAATGAATAACAAGTATAAAGACAACAAATAGAAGCAATGATATTGAGAGAGTATGTTAGAAAGAATAGAGAGAGCTCATGTATATTTCGTGTAGAATAGTTGGAGTAACAACCGTTCTACCTACAAAGTGTCAAAGACCCTTTTTATATAAGAGAAGGGTCCTAACATGGTACAAAAAGCATTAATTACAAAGATAGGGGGATGGGACAGCTAGATAGTATTAGGCACTGTCAATACTAGCTACATGCCTTGGAAACTCCCCTCTTTCCTATCGTAACCGTTGGTATGCACTGCCCCGGCGTCGAAACTCGACGGCTCCCACTATAAGAAAATAGGGCTTTAGCGAGGGGAAATCTGGTCGTTGAAAGTCTAATTTCGGTCGTTATAAGTTATTAGCGACCGAAAAAAATTCGGTCGTGACCGGTCGTTAAAAGTCCTAACATTAAAAGTTAACGACTGGTTTACAATCCGATCGTTAAAGGATCTTTAGCGACGGCATAATTTTGGGTCGTTAAACATGCTTTTTAGCGACAAGATTTTCCCCTCACCAATTTGTTATCCGGTCGTTAAGTCTCTAACGACAACAATGTATTAAGTCAATTCAAGTGCTTTTCGCAACCGATATTCCCTTCGTTAATTGTATAGTTACTTTTAACAACCAAAATTCACTTCGTTAATAGTCATTTATCTATTTGAGAAACCTGTCCTTAAAGAGTTTTAATGACCACATTTTTCTTCGCTAATATGAAAATGTAATAAATATTATGAAAATTTAAATTACATGAATAGTAATAATTATTTATGTGCTTTCATACAAGCTCAACAATATTGAAAAATAAACCAAATACTTGATATCTTGTTAATACAAAGATTAAAGTATCATATTTGAAAGCAGTACAAATAAAATCACATAAAGGATGTACTAGTAGTTTACAATAGGTCAAAGGGGAACAAATTAAGTAAGATCATCTTCCTCGAGCTCCTTAGCCTTCACTGTTTCCTTTACTCTTAGAAGTATTGTCCTCCAAACATCCTGTGGAATGAAGATATTTAAGTAGATTGTAGAAAATCGGTGTAAAATTACAACATAGTAATATGTGCTCAAGTCTTAAGCATCCAAGTATGAATCCACGAAGCAGTGTTAAAAAAAAAGAATTAAACCACCTTATTAGATAATTTCAAGATTGAATGTATTTTAGAAAACCAGGTAAGCAAATGATTTCTATTATTCTATTAAGTCGCAACCTCAGTCACCATTACTGTGTGTAGCACTTGCATAGCCACTGCACATGTCAAATTATGCTTTCAAAGCTACTTCTCTACTCAAATGCATCTACTGCCCCATACCTTAACTTGCAAAGAATCAATTTCATCCATTTCCCTATACCTTAACTTGCAAAGAATCTAGGTCTCCTTGAGATAAACATGTCTTTTGATATGCTCCAACAGTGAGAATACTGGTGGTCAAACCAAAGAAGAGTTATTTGCTGGCATAAAATGTGTAGTTGCTGGACGGCATAGATCAACATCGACATTCAAAAACTTATCCATTGAACACATATGGAAAACAATAACGTGGAATGAAACAGCATAATAACCCAATGTGCTAACAACATTTACACGCACATTATTGCTAGTCATTAGCCGTTATATCCATAATAGTACTTGGTGAAAATTTTAAATAAATAAAAAACTCTCCAATCATATGGTAAGAGGTCTTGTATTTGACATAATTCAGTAACTAACATGTGCTCTTACATTAAAACAGATAGATATGTAAACTTAATTCCATTTACAGATAAGGTAAAAGAGTCGGCAACAAAACCTAAAATAAACCACCTAGACATGCAAAAACAACTTCTTCATGCAAAGGTAACATAGCCATCTCTTTTGAAAAGTAACACAAGCACAAAAGCGAAGCAGCTAACTGTCCCATATACTACCTCACTTCCATCATGTCATAGCACACATTTATTTCTAAACCACAAGCAATAACTCTGATCACAAGACTTACTACTTCCAGTTTAGCTAAGTCAACCATCAAAATTTACTTAAATGTCTCCAATTATATTTTTACTTTATTATGACTATGCAAGGACCTCTAACTGGTAATAAGAATTATTTCATCTTAAGAATAGGCAAGGCATGTATCCTCCAACCCGTGGCATAAAATACAGATAGCATTTAGCAGGAAACCAGCCACTGCAAGAAGATTACTGGTGCTTCTTCTCCAATGAAATCCAAAGATCCAAACATAATTTTAGTTCAAGGAGAAAAAAGGCATGCACACAAGGACATACAACATATCTTTAAAAAGTAGACATAAAAATGTACAGTAACTATCCAGCTAAGAAATATATCTAGATGCCATAAAACCAAAATATAGCAGTTAAACAGGAGTGGTTATGCTACAGTTACATAAAACACAAACAATTAAATTAAGCACCACTGCTGCACTTGAAGTTAAAAAACCAGCAGGTTTGAAACCTACTGCTGTGCATATTCAGGGGCAAGGTGTTGAAGGTGTGAAAGTTATGGATAGTGCAACTGATGCAGGTGTTAAGGCAAAGGAAACAGCTGGGCATCCAGAGGAATCTTTGAATTGAGCTATCGTGCAGTTGGATGTGCTTCTCATAAAAGTAAATTGCATATTAATGTATACTATGATAGTGTTGATTCAGTAGACCAATTGGCTGTTCTGCATTATATGTTGAATTTGCATACAGTGTCTGCAATTGACTAAAAGTTAAGGAAATATTTCACCTGCTCCTGTTATGATACTGGGAGGAATGTGTGGCTTCTATTTTTTTTTTGTGGCCTGATATCAATGAGTTCAGGATAATAGATGACATCCGGTCGTATTAAGCACTTCATTAATATTTTATCAAAATGAAAATTAGCCTCTCTTTCATCACATATGAATATCTGTCTGCCAATTCTTGCAGTTGGACAGTCGCAACAAATTACAGATGATCGAGCAAAAGATAGAGTACAAGTAGGAAAAGAGGAAAAAGCTGGGCAATTGTTTGTGAATTCAGGCAGAAGTGGTGCAGTTCCATCACTAGTGCTGCAGCTATTTTGGCAACGGGACAGGTTCAAAGGATGATGTTGATCGTGTTGAGGAAGGTAATCTATATAGTAAAAATTACATTGATCCTAATAGTAACGTAGTAAGTCATGTGCAGCAAAAATCTAGAGGCAACACAGTATTGGAGTCTGGAGCAGCTATAGGATCAAAAGGTGATCATGCTGAGATTAATGCACAAGTAATTGATCGAGATGGTGAGGCTGTTGATCGAGCTGATGAACCTGCGCAATTTAAGGCTAATGATCGAAGAGATATGGGGCAGAGCTCAGGTGCTAAGGCTTCACAACTTGTAACTGAAGGTGAGGTCCAAAATCCACGCAGTAAAATAACTGGTTAAATTGCAGCACCAGTCACCTGTAATTATGGTGAGACCCAGGTATTTGGAGGAGAAGACAGAAGAAGTAAAGGCGATTTGTTGGAAGATAAGACTGGTAATCTAAAGGTTGATGATAAGGACAATGATCAAAACAAAAAAGGAGAAGTTTGGAACGTGATAACCCCTAGAAAAGCTTCTACAAAGAAAGGACTGTTACCAAAACAACAGATCCAAGGTGTTCGACAAGAAGACACAGCTAGCAGCAGCAGATTTTGTCGAGCAGTCCAGCTGCTACTCTTCTAGTTACATTGAAGGTTAATGTTGCATTGAATGCTACTAGTAATCAATCTAATGATGGGGTTTTTAAAGCTACTGCTGCACATGTAGATCTAACTGAAAAACATGCTGAGTTAGTAGATAATGCAGAAGATGAGGAGCAGGAACTTGAAGAAGTTAATGCTTTGGGAAGTGCTGCTGCTACAGTTTTTAAGGCTGTTGCTGGGCTAATTAATGGCGGATAGGAGATGACTAATAACCAGCAGATAGTAGGTGCAAAGTAAAAGGGAACTGGGACATTTGAAGCTCCCGTGCAGGTACTCACAACTCCAGTGAAATATGTTGCTGCTCATACACAAGTTACTGATGCATTTAAGTCAGGTGATCAAGGTGTGCAACAATGTAAGGGTGGTGACTTCACATTAGTAAATCGATCAAACATGTCACCTAACACAAAGAATTCTCGAGGTCGCACGAATCAGGTTATAGACGCGAACAACCTCAGGTTTTCTAATTCCTTTGATGTTTTGCTGAATGATTCTGTATTGGGGGAGGTTGACATGAACGTACAACAGATTGATCATGATTTAGCTCCAACAACTAGGCTGTCCAATTCTCTAAGCAGTGGAAAGCAACATCAATGCAGGAAAAATAAAGAGGTTCGACCAAACCAATCAAAGGATCTACCAATTGTTCTAGTTGACGAGCAAAGCTCTGTGGCAGTACATAACGAAGCCTCACCAACGTTACATATATCCAATCCAGATCTGGTCAAAATGGTGAAGGATGCTCAGGCTGCAATGTTCATAAGCACAACTCCAAAAATCAAGGACCCATGGGTTACTCTAAATACATCTGTTCAAGATGTTCCGTCCCAATCAATGGAGTCGTTTGGTTACAGGGATGACAATTTCGGGCATCAACTCTTATTTACTGGAAATAACCAACAAGGAGAAAAAAGTGTGGCTACAGTATTTCCGGCAAGTGATGGTCCACCTAAAAATCCAGCAGACTCATCATACTTTCGGCAAACATTGTCGATAATGTCATCTACAACAAAGAATCCTAAGGAAAAAACTGGCTATGAAGAAGGAGAATATGACTATGATTCAGACAAAAAATATGAGGAAGATGAAGACGAGCTTTTTTCAAAAAACTGGGCAGATCAAGCAGATGAGGAAGCAGGGGACTCGCTAAACAGTCATGTGGCAATTTATGTGGAAAATGCAAGTCCTACCAATGCACAAAAGTTCAATAAACATAACTCAGTAGCAGCAACTGGGAAGAAGAAAAAAGAGAAGCAGATGCACCATAAAGCAATAAAAAGACACGATGAACAGGCCACAACATCAGCTAATACACTAGGAACCAAGAGAGGTTTAAGTTCGAACGCTCCTGCGTTTGTACCAAATGGACAGAACGGAATTGCAGCAACTGTCTCAACCTTTCAATGTCATCCTGAAGACATCAACAGATCATTAATTCCAATAGGGAAGCAGCAAAAAGAAGACGCGAATGGTGATGAATCTTCAGAAACGCACATCACAGTAGCAATTGAAAGAAAAGCTGAAAATTCACTTGCATTGACTACAAAATTCAACTTGACTCCTACCAATATTCTACATGCTCTTGTTACAAATGATATGGATACATTGAGAGGTCTTGATAAGACGAGGAAAGATCAAGGTGCATTGGTGATGTCCGGATACAATCACATTGATGCGTTTGGAATTGAAAAGGGTCGAGATTTTTACGAGGAAGGGGAAGAAGATGACCTACTGGACGTGTCATTCGAAAAGGGTGGGAGATCTATCACCATGAGAAATGGATCAAACAAAAATTAAAAAAAAGGCACATGAAAGGCAACATAGCTGGGACGACAAAGCAACACAGGAGGACAATTCTATGCTTCTTTGCCAATTTGTTCAAAATAGCGTTTACCAAATGTTAGAGTAGTTTAAGCAAGAACCTCAAGTTTCACAAAAAAATTCCATTCAAGAAGGACATCGTATATAAAAGGGATGAGAGGCCAAGATTGAAAATCAATAATATATCAGATTGAAATAAGCAATTAACCTCAAAGATGACAAAAACCTCAAATTCAGCCGCTGTTGTCGATGAAGGTGATGATGAGGCGCCAATTCGCTGAATTTGTCGCAGCACAACTCTATGCTAATTCGTTCTTCTCTGCTAATTTGTTCAAAATAGCGTTTAACAACTATAGTGTAGTTTAATTCGAATTTAGGGCTTTTTCCTTTTTTTGGGTGGGGGGTGAGGGTGGGGTGGGAGAATTGGCGGATTGGGAAAAAAAAGTGGGAAAATTTAATTTAGCGCTACTTTTTATATAGTTAATTAATAATTATTAACGACCGGATGTGTTATATTTTAATGGCCCAATATTATCCCCTCGTTAATATTAAGGTAAAAATTAGTTTTAACGACCGAAAAAAATTTGGTTGTTATAAATACACTTATAACGACCGGTTTTATGTCCCTTTGTTAAGAATGGTCGTTAAAAATCAAATTTCTTGTAGTGTCCTGAAGGTGATTCTCGACCTCGTCTTCTAACCTCGAGAAGCACGTTCATGGGGCGACCACATGACGGGGAAATCGGACCCCCCGATTTTACCATACACAAATACCCATCGTATCTAATACAAAATTTCAAACTCAAGTTACAAACTATCTCAATAGTTTAACTTATATGTATATATTTTATTCATAATAAAATGATATCAATCCATATTCATTCAAACAATTTGACTATTGCACAAGATACATGTTATTATTATTTTGTTATGACCCGGCCAGTCATTTCATGAGTTACCGCTCTGTTTTCTCCCATTTCTGCTTCTTTATGTATTGTTTAGATGTATTATGTGGTATCGGGTTGGTTGGTTCGGGTTCGGAGTGGTTTGATAGAGGAATGAGACACTTAGTCTCTTAAGTTGGCCATTTAGTCGAAAAAGTCAACTAGAAGTTGACTTGTGAGTAAACGATCTCGGAATTTCAATTTTATGATTCGGATAACTTCGTGAGGTGATTTAGGATTTAGAACTGTGTTCAGAACGTAATTTGGAGGTCCTTGGTAGATTTAGGCTTGAATTGGCGAAACTGGAATTTTGGCTTTTTCGGTTGGTAGTGGAAATTTTGATATCGGGCTCAGAAAGGAATTCCGGAAATTGGAGTATGTACATTGTGTTATTTGGGATGTGTGTAAAAAATTTGAGGTCATTCGGATGAGGTTTGATAGACTTTTTGATCTAATTCGGAATTCGGAAGTTTTAGAATCCTTAGGCTTGAATCCGTGGGTGATTTGATATTTTGATGTTGTTTTGAGCATTCCGAAGGTTGGAACAAGTTAGAATTATGTTATGGGATTTGTTGTCATGTTTGGTTGAGTTCCCGAGGGCCCTGAGTGTGTTTCGGATGCACAACAGGACATTTTTGGATTTGAGGAGTTAGCAGTTTTGCTGGTATTCTGTTGCAGATGTTTTGCTCTTCGTGATCGCATAGAGGAGCTCGCAATCGCGTAGGCTTATTTGCGGAGGAGATGGAGTTGTTATACGTGTTTGCAAAAAGAAGGTCGCGATTGCGTATGTATGGGAGGTTGTGCTTCGTGAACGTGTGGCCAGGGTCGCGTTCGCGTAGAAGGAGGTCGGCTGGTGTAAAGTGGAGGTGGTTGCTCTATGCGACCGCGTAAGGCAGGTCGTGATTGCGTAGGTTTGGGTGGTTGAGGTACGCGAACGCGTAGAGGTTTACGTGATCGCGTAAGGTAAGTTGAGGGGCAGTCCACTGTTGTGTATCTCGTTCGCGAAGCAGTTCTCGCGATCGCAATGAAGGAAAATCACCTGGGAAGTAAGTTTAAATAGCCATCTTCGCGATTTTTAGGCCATTTCTCACCATTGTTGACCAGATTTGAAGCTTTTGGAGAGGGATTGAAGAGGGATTCGAAGATAAACACTCGGAGGTAACATTTTTGAACTCAATATTCGATTCTATGATGATTTCTAACTAATTAGACATTAAATTGGTGGGATTTAAAACCTGAATTGGGGAATTAGGGCTTAAAATTGAAGGGTAAATTGGGTTTTTGAGGGGCCATTTGTGGTCCGATTTTAATGTTCTTAGTATGTATGGAATCATGGGAGGATAAGGATTCTATTGCTGTAATTTTTATCGGACCCCAAGACGTGGGACCGGTGGTCGGGTTTGACCAATTTCAGGATTTTTTATGTAATTTGATTTTTCACATGGACTCTGTTCCCTTGGCATATATTGATGTTATGGTTCTGATTTTGGTTAGATTTAGGGAATTTAGAGGCCGAATCGAGAGGCAAGGGCGTCGCGGGCTAGAGTTTGCCTTGGCTTGAGGTAAGTAATGCTTCCAAACTAGGTTCTAAGGATTTGAAACCCCGAACTATGTATTTTATGATTACTATTAAGGTGCCTAAAATGCCAAGTGACGGGCGTGTGGGCGTACACCGTGAGAATTGCGGCCTGGGTCATTCCATGGCACCACTTACTGACCCTTTCATGCTGATATATGTGTTGTAATTATGTGACTAAGTTAATGAGCTGCAAATCATGCTAATTATCATGTTAAGGCTTCACGCCAACACTATTGAGACCCGAGAGGCCGTTTCTTGATGTCAAGTCATTAGCTTCATTAATATTCTGTACTTAGTCTTGTTCATGCATATTATATCATACCTCGGTCTTGATTATTGCTATTTCACGTATCATATCATTGTTCAAGCTAGTATCATAACATTTTTGAGCCCGTGTGTGTGAGACTGGAGAGTAATGATTGAGTGAGGCCGAGAGTCTGATATTAAGTGACAGAATAGGATCGGGTTGCATGCCGCAGCGCGATATTGATAATGACTTTGTTGGATTGATATAGTGCTTGGACTAAGAGAAGCCCATCCAGAGTCTTTACACCCCCAGTGAGCGCAGTTGATGTTATTGAGGGATGGATCTTCCCTGGACATGGATCTTATCCGAAGTACTTATATTTGGAGATGGATCTTCTCCATAGAGCTGGAATTGACTTCCTCGATACTAGATGACTGTTGATAGTGATGTGTATATATTCCGGGATGGATCTTCCATGGGCCTTGTGAGCCATATACTGTACCGAGTGGTTGTGAGGGTGTTGTTATTATCTGGAGATGGATCTTCTCCATAGGCTATAATGACCTTCCTCAGTACTGAGTGACTGCTATCAGAGATGTATATATATTCTGGGATAGATCTTCCCTTCCGTATGAGCCATATACAGTACTGAGTGGACGAGAATTTAAGATTGTAGGCATATGAGGCATTCAGCATGGTGTATTTCATACAGCATGTGCATTGGCATGTAGGCGTAGTAGAGTTACACATCCTTACCTGGTTCTACTTTGTTTTACTGTTCGAGCTGTTTATTTAACTGAAAGCATGCCTACATTTCTGTACGTTATTTATGTTATCTTTGATGAGGTTGAGTTCGTCACTACCTATCAGTCCATAAGTTTGACTTGTTACTTACTGAGTTGGTGTACTCACGTTGTCTTTTGCACTTCGTGTGCAGATTTAGGCATTGTGGATCCAGTGGCTGTGGTTGATCGAGGCTTCTGACTTAGGAGATTATTGAGGTATCTGCACGGCGTTCGCAGGCCTTGGCTCCCCGCCTTAGATACTTATTTTATTTCAGTTGCTCCCTTAGACATTATAGTCGACTATGTATATTCCTTAGACGCTCATGCACTCAGTGACACCCCGATTTCGGGCTGGATTGTATCTAATCTTGGAATTTCTTATGTTTTAGGTAGTTCTTTTACTGTTAAAAGCTTCCCTAAATATTTTTAAACTTATTATTATCAGGTTGATTGTTGAGTTGAGGCTGGCCTAGTTTCACGATAGGCTCCATCACGACGGGTTGGGTTTTGGGTCGTGACATATTTGAACCCGTCAAATATAATCCTAAAATATATCGTAAATAAATTTTAGACACGATAAACCATGGCTCTAATACCACTAGAGATTGCATATAGATGTTCGTAACATGCAGCAGAAGACAACAACAATCCTAGGCCGATCTTTTCGTGTTTAAAATTTATTTACATATCAAAGATTGGATCTAAGATGTACCTGGTGAAGAGAGTCTCATTTCAAAATATCTTCAATAGTGCGAAGACTCTAGGCGTATCCACACCGAGACCGATCTTTGTTGTCAACTCTTTGATCAATGAAATTGTATGGGTCAAAATTATACCAGAGAAATTCGGTACGCGGAGACATAAGGTCGTGGTCAGACAGGCCAAGGTCGGACCATCATTAATAGCCAAGGTCGGACCATCATCAATAGCCAAGGTCAGACCATCATCAACAACCAAAGTCGGACCGTCATCAATAGCCGAGGTCGGACAGGCCAAGGTCGGACCGTCATCAAACAGCTAGTTTGCTTTGGAATAGTCAAAAGGAATATTCTACCGAATATTCTCTCTAAATTGTACCATTTTTTAGGATTTTCTATAGATAACCCCCCTTATAAATCGGAGGGGAGGACTTCCCAAAAAAGGGGCTCTCTCTCGATTCCTCTCCCTCTCCTTCTCTCTAGAAAATATGTAAACACGTCTCTTAAAAGAGAAAAAGAGGATCTATGATCCCAAAACTTCATGAGATCCAAAAAGGATCCTAAGATTCGTGTATTTGTCTATCATTCACCTTTATCTTTATCAAATGAAAGAGGATCCGCCTCGCTCAAGATCGGGTAAATCCTTTCCTTTATTTACATTTTATTGTCACTTAATGTTACTTAATGCGTCTTCATTTATTCTAGTAAATCTTGTCATAATCGCCGTCAATATGTATACTCGACTATGTTTTTCCATTTATCTTACTCATCTCGGATCTAGAGTTAATTATCTTTAACGAGGATTTACCCCTTCATCTTCTTTGATTGATTTGCTTAAAAAGTTTTTAATAACTTTTGAGTCAAACAATTTGGCGCCGTCTGTGGGGGTTTTCTAGTTAAATTTTAGTTTTCTTTAGATCTAAAATTCAACTCCAACTATGGAGCATCTTCGGGAAGCCAAACAAATTTGATACACCAAATAGTTTTTGTATTTGATGCTTGTGCAAATAAGACATTTCTTTTTGGATTTTCTTTTTTTTTCCTTACTTCAGCTGCATATCCATTTGTATGGATCTAGGTTTGGAATGTGTTTAGTTGTATATAGAATACAGTATACTTATTTATATAGAGAAAGAACTCGAAGTTCGATTCTATACACTTGAAATGATATAGTACAGTTATCTTACTAAAGATAACTTTCAATTTCGTCGCCTCTTGCTCACAAGCTGGATACCTATCCTGTTGGGCTTAGCAATGTCAAAGATCAAATAATCCAACACCTCCTTGTAAAAGGTGACAACTTAAAAGTCATTTCACTATGTGGAATGGGTGGAGTGGGCAAGACCACTCTCGCTGAAGGAGTCTTCAAGGACGAACGGGTTCAATATGGATTTCGGACCAAAATCTGGATCCGTGTCTCTTCCAAGGTTGAAACCAAAGATGCACTTTTACACATACTTAGCCAGTTTAAAAGTGAAATTGATCCCATAAAAAAGACCCAGAGATGGCTCCTCGAGTCAGAGATTGTCTTAGAAAAAGTAAAAGATACCTGGTTGTCTAGATGACGTATAGCCAACTCAATTTTCCGATGATCTGTACAGTTTCTTCCTAGACAATCAGAAAGGTTCCAGAATATTGCCTACCACTCGGAATAGACGACTGGCTGAATATGGTAGTAATCCAAAGCCATCCATAGTCCATATAGTGCATCCATTAGGGCAAATAGATGCATGGGAGTTATTTATGAAGACCATACAGGGATACCATGGTTCGGCAAGAGGACCCGTCAAACCCGATAGTGGGTCCCGTCATCTGGATTTCCTGCCACGCGGGACTTTTCGGGCACTGCACAGGAGAGGGCAACGATTGTGTGCCTCATATTCCTTGTTGGTGGCCCAACATTACACTTAGCAGCTAAATTACCACGGTTGAGAGGACTGAAACTAACTCTAAAGTATGGAGTACGGCGAATCATCCTCCGATATAACTCATAACCCATTCACAACCAAGTCATAGGGACTTTCCGAATAAAAGAACAAAGGCTACGAAAATATTAGGCAAGAATTGATAAGCTACTGCCAGAGTTTGACGAGTGTCAACTCGACCAAATACCCCAAGCACAAGACATCGAAACAGGCGGCCTTGCCAAACTGATAGCGGCCACTAAAAGCATAAGTAGAGCAGTGAACATGGCCACTCCTCTCCACTTGTCGACTAATCAAATCGAGGTAACGAATGATTTCATTTGGTTTAACTAACTATTTTTATAAATGGAATAGAAGCAGGAGCATTCTCCCAGATACACGAACAAGAAATACATCGTATTCTCCAATACAAGCAAAATTAAACAAACTGGGACTCCCCCAAGAAACGCATCATATTCTCCAATACAAGCAAAATTAAACAAGCTGGGTCTCCCCCAAGAAACGCATCATATTCTCCAATGCAAGCAAAATTAAGCAAATTAGGACTCCCACAGGGAACCCTTTAAGGCTAAGGCTTTTGCCATCAAAGATCGACAGGTTCGACCTCGTTCGAACTGGGACCAAGGCTAAGGCCTTCATCATCAACGATCGACAGGTTCGACCTAGTTCGAACTGGGATTAAGGCTAAGGCCTTCGCCATCAAAGATCAATAGGTTCGACCTCGTTCAAACTGGGACCACATCTAAGTGCCTTTGCCATCAAAGTTTGATAAGTTCGACCTTGTTCGAACTAGGACTCAGGCTAAGTGCCTTCGCCATCAAAGTTTGATAAGTTCGACCTCGTTCGAACTGGGACACATGCTAAGTGCCTTCGCCATCAAAGTGTAATAAAGTTTGACCTCGCTCGAACTGAGTTAAAGGCTAAGTGCCTTCGCCATCAAAGTTTGATAAGTTCGACCTCGCTCGAACCGATTTAAAGGCTAAGTGCCATCGCCATCAAAGTTTGATAATTTCGACCTCTTTCGAACTGGGACTCAGGATAAGTGCCTTCGCCATCAAAGTATAATAAAGTTCGACGTCGCTAGAACTAAGTTACAGGCTAAGTGCCTTCGCCATCAATGCTTGATAAGTTCGAATTGGGACTCAAGCTAAGTGCCTTCGCCATCAAAGTGTAACAAAGTTCGACCTCGCTCGAAATGAGTTAAAGGCTAAGTGTCGCCATCAAAGTGTAACAAAGTTCGACCTCGCTCGAACTGAGTTAAAGGCTAAGTGTCATTGCCATCAAAGTTTGATAAGTTTGACCTCATTCGAACTGGGACTCAGGCTAAGTGCCTTCACTATCAAAGTGTAACAAAGTTCGACCTCGCTCGAACTGAGTCACAAGCTAAGTGCCTTCACCATCAAAGTTTGATAAGTTCGACCTCGTTCGAACTGGGACTCAGGCTAAGTGCCTTCGCCATCAAAGTGTAAAAAAGTTCGACCTCGCTCGAACTGAGTTAAAGGCTAAGTGCCATCGCCATCAAAGTTTGATAAGTTCGACCTCGTTCGAACTGGGACTCAGGCTAAGTGCCTTCGCCATCAAAGTATAACAAAGTTTGACCTCGCTCGAACTAAGTTACAGGCTAAATACCTTTTTCCATCAAAGTTTGATAAGTTCGACCTCGTTCGACCTAGGAATCAGGCTAAGTGCCTTTGCCATCAAAGTTTGACCTCTTTCGAACTGGGGCTCAGGCTAAGTGCCTTCACCATCAAAGTGTAACAAAGTTCGATCTCTCTCGAACTGAGTTAAAGGCTAAGTGCCATCGCCATCAAAGTTTGATAAATTCGACCTCATTCGAACTGGGACTCAGGCTAAATGCCTTCGTCATCAAAGTATAACAAAGTTCGACCTCGCTCGAACTGAGTTAAAGTCTAAGTGCCATCGCAATCAAAGTTTGATAAGTTCAACCTCATTCGAACTGGGACTCAGGCTAAGTGCCTTTGCCATCAAAGTATAACAAAGTTCGACCTCGCTCGAACTAAGTTACAGGCTAAATACCTTCGCCATCAAAGTTTGATAAGTTTGACCTCGTTCGAATTGGGACTCAGGCTAAGTGCCTTCGTCATCAAAGTGTGACCTCGTTCGAACTGGGACTCAGGCTAAGTGCCTTCGCCATCAAAGTGTAACAAAGTTCGACCTCGCTCGAACTGAGTTAAAGGCTAAGTGCCATCGCCATCAAAGTTTGATAAGTTCAACCTCGTTCAAACTGTGACTCAGGCCAAGTGCCTTCGTCATCAAAGTATAACAAAGTTCGACCTCGCTCGAACTGAGTTAAAGGCTAAGTGCCATCACCATCAAAGTTTGATAAGTTCGACCTCGTTCGAACTGGGACTCAGGCTAAGTGCCTTCGCCATCAAAGTATAACAAAGTTTGACCTCGCTCGAACTAAGTTACAGGCTAAGTGCCTTCGCCATCAAAGTTTGATAAGTTCGACCTCGTTCGAACTGGGACTCAGGCTAAGTGTCTTCGCCACCAAAGTGTAACAAAGTTCGACCTCGCTCGAACTGAGTTAAAAGCTAAGTGCCTTCGCCACTAAAGTTTGATAAGTTCGACCTTGATCGAACAACGACGGGTTAACATTTCGACAAGTTCGAAATAACACCCTTTAAGGCCAAGGGCCGTCTCTAAAAAAGAGGGGGTCGACCCTTATGGCCAAGGGCCATCGCCAAAAAAGAGGAGGTCGACCCCAACGGCCAAGGGGCATCGCTAAAAAGAATTCGGCCTCGACCGAATCAGAATTCGGCCTCGACCGAATCAGAATTTGGTCTCGACCGAATCAACATTCGGCTTCGTCCGAAACAACATTCGGCCTCGTCCGAATCGACCCTTATGGCCAAGGGTCATCGCCAAAAAAGAGGGGGTCGACCCTTATGGCCAAGGGCCATCACCAAAAAATAGGAAATCGACCCTTATGGCCAAGGGCCAATACCAAAAAATAGGAAATCGACCCAACGGCCAAGGGCCATTGCCAAAAAGAATTCGGCCTTGACCGAATCAACATTCGGCCTCATCCGAAACAACATTCGGCGTCGATCGAATCAACATTCGGCCTTGTCCGAAATGACCCTTATGGCCAAGGGACATCACCAAAAAATAGGAAATCGACCCCAACGGCCAAGGACCATCGCCAAAAAGAATTCTTCCTCGTCCGAATCAACCTTCAGCCTCGACCGAAACAATATTCGGCCTCGTTCGAATCAACTTTCGGCCTCATCAGAAACAACATTCGGCCTCATCCGAATCAACACTCGACCTAGTCCGAATTCACATTCGGCCTACTCGCCCGTCCAGAACTGAGGATTCGAATGACCTCCTCTGATGCCGCCATACCAGCCTCGACGGCCTTCTCCAATTCTATCACCTTCTCGATCGACTCATCACTCGAGTTATTGGCCTGATCGAACTCTACTAAAGTTCAGCCCACGGGGATACCACTTACCTAAAGATCGGCACCCTCAGCCGCGATCCACACTAGTCGACCTCCCCATTCGAATTTCTCGAATTATGATTAATGAAGTCCGCTCACCGAGCTCGACCAAGATACGACCTCGATGAGCGGAGGGACTAACTGTATGGGTCAAAATTAGACCAGAGAAATTCGGCAAGCGGAGACATAAGGTCGTGGTCAGACAGTCAAGATCGGACCGTCATTAATAGCCAAGGTCGGACCGTCATCAACAACCAAAGTCGGACCGTCATCAATAGCCGAGGTCGGACAGGCCAAGGTCGGACCGTCATCAAACAGCTAGTTTGCTTTGGAATACTCAAAAGGAATATTCTACCGAATATTCCCTCTAAATTGTACCCTTTTTTAGAATTTTCTATGGATACCCCCCCTTATAAATAGGAGGGGAGGACTTCCCAAAAAAGGGGGCTCCCTCTCGATCCCTCTCCCTCTCCTTCTCTCTAGAAAATATGTAAACACATCTCTTAAAAGAGAAAAAGAGGATCTATGATCCCAAAACTTCATGAGATCCAAAAAGGATCCTAAGATTCGTATATTTGTCTATCATTCACCTTTATCTTTATCAAATGAAAGAGGATCTGCCTCGCTCAAGATCAGGTAAATCCTTTCCTTTATTTACATTTTATTGCCACTTAATATTATTTAATGCGTCTTCATTTATGCTATTAAATCTTGTCATAATCGCCGTCAATATGTATACTCGACTATGTTTTTCTATTTATCTTACTCATCTCGGATCTAGAGTTAATTATCTTTAACGAGGATTTACCCCTTCATCTTCTTTAATTGATTTGCTTAAAAAGTATTTAATAACTTTTGAGCCAAACAGAAATCACGAACAAATTGAACAAATTGTATGCTCGAGTTTATTTTTAAAGAAAACTTCGGCGAAGAACAAAGAAAACGATTTTCTTATCAAAACTATCTCTTGGATTTGTGCGGCTCGCAAAACCTTTTTCCGTCATGGCTTCTTGATGGTTAGTGCTGTATTTATATATCACATAAGGCAACAATATTATTCCACTAGGTTTAGGAAAAACTAAACACGGTGGTCCTATTCCTTTTCAAGCCATTCCAAAATTGGACATTGCAAAGTCTTTTCTCATGGAAAACAAAATCCCATGCCTAATGGGTGTCATGGAAGCCATGCGTCCCTTTTAGGGACAGTGCACTTGATAAGTCCTTTTTATTTGACTTTCTTTTGCTATATTTTTCTATTAAAGAAAATATAAATCTCATATCAAATGGGAATGCAAATTGCCGAGCTCTTTAGGTATTTGATGATAGGCTATAATCATGTATTTTAGTCGATTATTACACTCTAATTTACTGCACTTTAGTTGAGTTTGCGCTTTAATCGCTAGTGTTTTGCGCTAACGGTGTGTTTTATGCCTTGTAGGTGTGATTCCGAGCTATATAGATGTTATGGAATGAATTTAAGTGATTTGAAACTTTGAAATCTGAGTAAAAGCTCAAGGAATTAAGACGGGATCGTGTTCGGGGGTCAAATTTGATAGTTGAGAACAAACGAATACTCGATGAGCCATATTGCGTACTGTCTAGTAAATTAGACATAAACTTTTGCTCAGAACTCCATTTTGGCTTCACAATATATGGTTGGAAAGCTAACTCAAAGGGCTACAACTTTCATGCTTTATATTTTTTCAAATTCCAAACGAAACAGGGTAAACAACAGCGGTTCCACCGCAACCGCTGCGGAACTGCGGTAGAAGATGGTCGCGGACAACTGAAGAATCAGAGGGCATGTTTGGCCGTAGTTCCACCGCGACCGCGGCAAAACCGCAGCAGGAGGCGGAAATTTCAGGGACTTATGTGCAAAACATGGGATTTTAAGACCTAAACCCTATAATAAACAAAGGAGGCCGTCCAAGAACAACGAGGGGGACATATTTTGGACGCAAATTAGACCTAAGGAGGCAAGAGACACTACTTTAGGGTTAGACAACACCCTTGGAGGCAAGAACACATTGGGAGCAAGGCGGAGAATTCTTCTACTAGTTTTTTCTTCCTCTTCCTATTTTTCATTGTTGGTTATGACTTTTAGTATTGTAGTTTTACTTACTATTATGAATAACTAACTTGTTATCTAGAGTTTTGATAAAACTTTTTGTGGTATAAATTCTTATTATGTTTTTATATAATTGAGCCATAGCTTTTCTGTATTTGTTCAACTACTTTTATATTCTGGTTGATTGAAGAGCTCTCAATTAGCTGTGCCTATTTAGTATGCATAACTCGGGAGAGAGAGCATATTTAGGTAATTGTTGAACAACACCACTCCCAGAGTATATGAGGGATCAATAACCGAGGGTTTGAAGGCGGGATTAGGGATAACGAAGCCTTGGATGCGATTTGAAGTGAGCTGTATTAAAAGCCAGCTAGCGTAGCTCGGGAGAGTGCGTCTAGTAAATTGTCGTAATTACTCGGGAGAGATTTACGGTAATAAGAGTGCTCATGATTGGTAGAGAATACTTAGGCGAAATTATAGAAGACATAGCGGGAAGGATTCCGACAATTGGGGAAATCATAACTCTAGACCTCCTTAATCTTGTCTCTAACCCTTAGTATATTTAGTTGTTAATTTAGTAGTTTAATTTGTTAGTTAATTATTTAAACACAAGAATCTTAATATCTATAAGTTAGGAATTTTTCAAGCTTGTCTTCTTGGTGATAGTGAACAGTTGTAGCTAAACCTTTGTTCTCTGTGGGATTCGACTCTGGACTTGTAAACCGGATTATATTTGCAGCGACCGCATTGTTCTTTTTATAAGGCATAGTTGGGCGTGATCAAATTTTGGTGCCGTTGTCGGAGAAATAACGGTGTAGTTGTAGGTGTACATATTGTTAGGTTTCAAGTTTGAACTTTTATTTTATTATTTGATTTTTTATTATTTTTTTATTTTAGTTTTATTTGTTTATTTGAGAAACATGACATCATGGAATTATGAGAATTTTGTTGTTGGTAATTCTTCTTTTGATCCTCCTTATGCATATTGTGAAGGAAACCACCCAG
>MU733660.1:9522-47989 GCA_026770625.1 Nicotiana glauca
TCTCGTCTCTAAGCTTCAGAGACAGGTCTATCGAACCTCCGCCTTCCCCCACCGTGTCTGCCCACTAGAATTCACCTCACAGCGGTTCCGGTGACCCAATGGCTCCCAAATTTACACCACTTATTCACCTCAACCTCCCCATTTCAAAACCCTGAACCTTATCCTTTGAATCCCAGCCAACGACTTTGAATCTTCAATCGAAAGATCAGTCAAAAACCCTAATCCGCCCAATCACCACAAAGTTAAAACCCTAGGTCCCCGTCCTTCTCCTGTGACCATACCTAGCCTTAGTTTTCCTTGAATCACCGTGCTCCACCCACTAGAAATCGCCTCATGGCGATTCCGGTAACCCAATGGCTCCCAAATTTACACCACTTATTCACCTCAACCTCCCCTATTCAAAACCCTGAACCTTATCCTTTGAATCCCAACCAACGACTTTGAATCTTCAATCGAAGGATCAGTCAAAAACCCTAATCCGCCCAATCACCACCAAGTTAACACCCTAGGTCCCTCTCCTTCTCCTGTGACCATACCTAGCCTTAGTTTTCCTTGAATCACCCTAGAACCCTTCGAATCTCAGTTTCAAGACATGAACCCTAGCGCCACCACAAGATCCTTTGGTGGCGGCGCTGAACCTAAACCCTCCCCATGTCACACCCCTGAACCTCTGGAATACCCTCGCCCCAAATCCCATGATGTTTCAGCTCGAACCGAGCTGGAATTTGCCAAATGCTAAATCGGTTGGGTGAGACCTAGAGAGCCAAGACCTGGAACCTACCCGAGTAAAAGGGGAAATTTGAGGTTCTTAACCAACTTTAGTCAAGTGTTTTCAACCGAGAACACTCGATTAAAGTCCGTTTGGACCTCAAAAGTTCAAGTTGAAGCTTTAATGGAAACTGAGTGGAATCTGGTCTGAGATTTCGAGGTATTTTACTTCTTTTTCTTTTCTATTTTTGTTGCTGATTATCAGTTTAAGCTTTGTTGTATTTCATCATCTTTTCAAATTTATTTCTCTCTTCTCTTTCGGACCTTTTTCTGGTCCAGTTTTTCTCATGTGGTTGGTTGGAATATGCTAAACCGATTGAGTATGTTTGTTCTTTAGTTTGATCTTAAAAGTCAGTATCCTTAATGTTCTTGTATAAACTATGGCTATTTTTGTAATTGATTGCTGGTATTATTGGCTCAAATTGTTTAACTTTCGTGTGATTTTTGTTTTCCTTCTCTTTGTTGGTCATCATTGTATATGAATTCAATTTGTTTTTTTCGTTCAGTGTATATCACAGTTTAATTCATTTTGTTTAAGTTTAGAGTTGTGAATGTAGTTAGTTATTCCCATGTATCTGTGCCAATCGTAACCTTGGTAGTATAATATGAATCTTGTTCTGAAACATTATTCTTTACCTTGAATGCTATCTGTGTTCTGGTTTGAATTATTGTTTAAGTCAGTTGATTTGGTGAATTGGTTGTAGCTGATAGGTTTAATGAAAATTGGAGGGGACTAGGGCAGTAGATTTCGGTAGTTTCAGGGGTATTTTGGGACTTAAAAACTTAAAGAATTGTTTATGTTGAGTGTTATGTCCACTAGGCACTAAAGTACCATTAAAATATTATAATGGGGAACAAAACATAATGGGGAGGTAAAGGGGATGGATTAAACAAATAGGCACCCATAATTGAGTTAAAAATGAATTAAACATACAATAGTGGGGAGGGCAGAGAATATGATGGGCAGATATATTTCGTAATAGTTGAGTGTTCCTATGGGCGGGAGAAGAGGGTTCTTTGGTTATAAATAGTCATAAGAAATCAATAAGGGGGGGGGGGGCACATTTCTGGGACCCTAAGAGAATAGGGGTTGAACACATTGATACACAGAGAGCTTTAAAAGATACAAACGTTGAGGGAGAGTTTAAGAGAGGTTACTGTCTTATTAAAAGAGGTGGTTGCATTAGTGCTCTTGAAGTCAAATTAGAATTCCAGTGGATGAGTTGTATGTTTCTCGCTTGATTTCTGATTGTGAGAGTTTCAAAGGATTACTGGTTGGCTTTTTGAGTAATTTTGGGTTTATCCAGAATGGGTTTAAGGCAGTTTTGGTAATTCTGTTTGGTTTTAAACACTTCTGGATTTCTGGGTTTATTACTTGGGTCTGTTCATTGTTCTGTACTACTGGGAATTGATTAATGTTGTTGTTGTTCGAATTACCACTGTAGCTGGCCTCTTCTACTTCTTCCTATTCCTTTCTACTTTCTAGGTACACAATTGAACTCAGATTGATGTAGTTTCGAGATGGAAGTATGAAATGAAACTGGATTCAAATTGTTATTATTTTGATACTCTCTGTTACGTTTTAGATAGTTTTTTTTGTGATGTGATTATTTGTTTACTGCAATTGAGTTAGGACTACTCCGAACTATAACAACTGGAAATTGTTTTAGCTTATGGACTGTTGAATTAATCCAGTGTAACATGTGAATTCTGTATGTAGTAGACCGTTTTTTATTTAATTTGTATTGCCAGTGTGGTGAAGTTGGAATTCGTGTGTTAAGTGCCTACTAGACTTGAAGTTGGATCTCAACTCAGCATATAGATTGAGATAATATAAAACTAGGCCTAATACTGATTTAGTAAGTACAACATTTTAGCTTTGACTCCAGTTTTGACACCAGAAATTTGAACTAAGAAACGGGGAAGAGACATTTGAATTGGTGAAGTGTATTCATTAAGGTTTGACCGCTCCACTTAAATAGTTTAAGCACTGCCTCTTTGAATTTTGTGGTGATACATCAACTAGGCATAATCCAAGCTTGAAATTGGAATCAAAGGAACCAGTTTTTGACAATCCAACCTTGTTCTTACTTGTTGTAAGTAATTGGAGTTCCTTAGAGGCAAATTTAGTAATGTTCATTTTATCGAAACAAAATCTGCTTGGTGTAAGGCTTAATTTAATACTTCCAATAAGTCAAGTTTCAACTCGTCTAATGCAGGCCCAGGTCCGTTTTTAATTCCTTCGTAATTGGGCCTGGGCCAAGGCCTGTGATTGCCCGTTCTTTTAATCCTGTAACAAATTAATTAGGGCCTTTTCTTTATTTATTTTAGAGACAATATAATTAAAAAGTCATAGTCACATTAGGACGGACCTTTAAGGAATAAATGAGACGAGCCTCGCCAAATAAAAGGTATAAATCGCGGGGCCCTCATAAATGTATATATTAAAAATACCTAGACTTCGGGATGGGCCGTTTAGTGAATTGCACGGCTTTCCCAAAATAATAATGCGTTAGACTCTTTAGGCGCGTGTTTAATAATTTTTACCTCCTTAAACTCGGGTGTGCATTTCATGTGACCCAAATCCAAGTCCTAAAACATTGGATAAAATATGTTTCGGATTGCGGGTGCATTTCATGTGACGCAATCCAAAAACATGTTTTAAACGACGTTTAATTTTCCTTAAAATTAATTAAAAAGGGTTAAAAGTAAAATTTGCGCATAGGTTCATAGTTATTAAAATCAGATAAACAAGCCGAATATGACAGTTGAGCGACCGTGCTAGAACCACGGAACTCGGGAATGCCTAACACCTTCTCCCGGGTTAACAGAATTCCTTATCCGAATTTCTGGATCGCGGATTGTAATACAGAGTCAATCTTTTCCTCGATTCGGGATTCAACCGGTGACTTAGGACACCATATATCTCCCAAGTGGCGACTCTAAATCTCTTAATAAATGAATCCCGTCTCGATTGTCCTTTAATTGGAAAACTCCCTCTATTACGTCCCTTGCGGGGCACAATAGCGTAAAAAGGAGGTGTGACAAAGACCGTAAGGTTCGTGTTGTGGCATTCATGGTCGGCGAGCAGGTGTTGCTTCGAGTGTCACCTATGAAGGGCGTGATGAGATTTGGAAAGAAGGGCAAGCTTAGCCCTTGGTTCATTGGCCCGTTTGAGATCCTTGATCGAGTGGGAGATGTGGCTTACAGACTTGCATTGCTGCCGAGTTTATCAGCCGTGCATCCAGCGTGTCATGTGTCCATGCTTTAAAAGTATTACGGAGATCCATGCCATGTGTTAGACTTCAGCACTGTCAATTTAGACAAGGACTTGTCATATGAGGAGGAGCCAATAACCATTTTAGACAGGCAGATTCATCAGTTGAGATCGAAGAGTTTCCCTTCTGTTGTGTTCAGTGGAGAGGTCAGCCTGCTGAGGCATCGACCTGGGAGTCTGAGTCAGACATGTGCAGCCGTTATCCCCATCTTTTCTCCGACTTAGATACTTTCTTCTTATCTCCGTTCGAGGACAAACGATTATTTTAGAGGTGGAGAATGTGATGACCCGAAAGGTCATCACTTGTTTTAGAAACAAATTCTATGTTTCAAGGCCTAAAAACCTCATATTTGTCTCACCTCAATTTGCGTGCACAGTCAGGGCGTATATCCGAAAAGTCATTATGTGAAAATATGTGAAAAAAAGGGTAAATTTTGCGTTTAAAATGAGTTTGAGTTGAGTTCGGTCAATATTTTGGGTAAACAGACCCGGACTCGTGATTCGACGGTCCCAGAGGGCCCGTAGGCAAATATGGGACTTGGGCATATGCCCGGAATCGAATTCCGAGGTCCCAAGCCCGAGGAATGAATTTTTTAAGAAAATTATTTTCTGGAATATATATGAGTTTTTGGAATTTTGAATATTTTTGAAATTGATGGTATCAGGCCCGTATCTTGGTTCCGGAGCCTAGTGCAGGTCTTATATGGTGTTTAGACTGAGCCTGTAAAATTTGGTAACAAACGGACTTGAAATAACGTGAATCGGACCATCGGTTGTGAAATTTGAAACATAAGTGTTCTTGAGATTTTTCTTTGATTTTGATGCTATATTCATTGTTAAAGCTGTTAGTCTGGCACTTTGATCGCACGAATAAGTCCATATGATGTTTTGGGTTAGTATGCATGTTTGGTTTGGAGCCCCGAGGGCTCGGGTGAGTTTCGGATGTGTTTCGGGATATTTTACACTTAGAAATGACTGCTGGTGCATCAGTTCTGGTGTACCGCCACCTGCGAGTCAAGTACCACAGGTGCGAGCTCGCAGGTGTGCAATAGGGTCGCAGGTGCAGTCTAGCGCAGCTTCCCCTACTCTCGCAGATGCGGACAAGCTTCCGCAGGAGCGGATATCCTTTTGAAGGTGCAGCCCTAGCGGGCCTAATTATTTCCGCAAAAGCGGTCAATTTTCCACACGTGCGCTTGCGCAGGTGCGACCCAAGCACCGCAGGTGCGAGAGTCGGGCAGTGAAGTCTTTTAAAATAAAACTTCAGCATTTTCTCTTTCAAATTTTCACAAAAGTAGAAGTCCTAAGGCGATTTTCTCAAGAGATTTTCTTCCCAAATCATAAGTGTGCATTAACTAATGTCATTCAACTCTCTAATGTTTTTCATCAACTTTTATCTAAAATCCTAGGGTTTCAATGGAAGAAAGTTGGGGATTTGGGTAGATTTAGGGCTTTTTGATCAATTGGGATTTAGACCTCATTTTGTGGTCGAATTTCGAAACTAATTGCA
This sequence comes from Nicotiana glauca, assembly GCA_026770625.1. Taxonomy (NCBI): domain Eukaryota; kingdom Viridiplantae; phylum Streptophyta; class Magnoliopsida; order Solanales; family Solanaceae; genus Nicotiana; species Nicotiana glauca. The sequence continues at coordinate 15,075 of MU733660.1, forward strand.
TATTTGGGCTCGTGGGTGAATGAGTGATCAGGTTTTGGTCTAAACCTCGAGTTTCGACCAAGCGGGCCCGGTGTCGATTTTTGACTTTGGGAAAAAATGATAGAAAACCTATAATTAAGCATTGGGTATGAATTCTTTAGCATTTATTGATGTTGTTAAATTAATTTGGACTAGATACAAGTAAATTGGATGCGAATTCTAAAGGAAAAGTAGTGTTTGAGGCTTGAGTTGGCTGTGGAAGTTTGAGGTAAGTGTTTGGTCTAACCTTAGCTTGAGGTATTAGGAGTTGTGTCTTATTTGCTATGTGTTAACTGTGGACTACGACATATAGGCATGGTGATGAGTATCTATACGTCAGTGTCAAGCATGCCCATGAGTCTTGTATTGTAATTGTTATGACTCCGTTGTGGTTTATTCATGCTTCATATGAGTATTATATTTATTGTTCCCTTGTCGGGATGTTGTTGTCATATCATTGTTCCCTTGCTAGGATGTTGTTATTATATTATTGTTCCCTTGCCGGGATATTGTTGTTATATTATTGTTCCCTTGCCGGTAGGTTATTGTTATATTATTGTTCCCTTGTCGGGATTCTTTTATGATTGGTGTTGATATATGAAATGGAAGTGGGTTGCACGCCTGCAACGGTATTATATAAAAAGGGAGCGGGTTGCACGCCTGCAATAGTATTATATCAAAAGGGAGCGGGTTTTATGCCTGCAACAGTACTATATGAAATGGGAGCAGATTGCACGCCTGCAACGATACTATATGAAATGGGAGCCGGTTGCGCGCCTGCAACGATATTATATGAAATGGGAGCGAGTTGTACGCCTGAAATGGTACTATATGATTTGGTATCGGGTTGCATGCCTGCAACGGTATTACATGTGCATTTGTTTCTTATTTCCTTATCTTTTGCTAGTAATTGAATTATAACATTCTTTGCATTTCTCTATTGGTTTCTGTTGTTGCCTGATATACCCCATAACATATTTCCCCCCTCCTATCTTTAACTGTAAATATTTGTTGTTATTTTTCCGCTGTATATACTTAACTGAACAGGTTTATTTGGTAGTCTGGTCCTGGCCTCCTCACTACTTTCCCGAAGTTAGGCTAGGCACTTACCAGCACTTGGGTCGGTTGTGATGATAATATACTCTGCACTGTGTGCAGATACTGATACCAGAGCGTTTGGACCGTAGTGAGGGCGCTGTCTTCAGTCCATTCAGGCGACTCGAGGTAGTCCTGCAGACGTTCGCGGGCCTTGGCGTCTCCTCCTATCATTTCTCTTTCTATTTTTACTTATTCAGAGACAAATTTGTGTATTTCTATTTAGACCTTATTGTAGTATTCTTAGACAGTCTGTGACTTGTGACACTAAATTCTGGGTACTGTTGTACTTCAAATTATGTTAGCAATGTTTGGTTAAATTATTAAGTATTAGTCTTCCGCATTTCTGGTTAATTAATTTATTCCACAGTTCAATCACTTATTACTTTGAATTGTTGAACATACTTAATAAAAAGGGTGATGAATTTATAATACTCAGCTTGCCTAGCTTTCATGAGTAGGTGCCATCATGATTCCCGAGGGTGGAAAATTCGGGTCGTGACATGGATTCATCGGTGAAATATGCCGATGAAGTCATTGCAAGAATTGACATGAGGTGTGGAAGCGGCTATGGTAAGCGGTTAAGGTCCGAGACAATTGAAGGAACTGGAGCGAGATCGCTTCTGTTAGGATAGTGGTTGCTTGCTAGTTACCTGCAGATAAAGGATGCCACTAACATGTACTTGCAAAAATTTAAACATGATATAGATTTCCTTTGGACCATGGGGTTGTTTTTGGACGGTTAAAGATGACGTCCTTGGACCATGACATCCTGGGCCATGAATTGTTTATCTAGGGATTCATAGGCCATGAAATGATGTTCCCGGGCCATGACAAATGGTGCCTCTGAACCATGACACCTTTGAATAATGATATGCAAATTTGAGGGATCCTCATGCCATGGCATAGTGTCTTCCGGCTATGAGGATGATGCCTTTTAGACTATGATGCTTTTGGATGGATTGGTGATATTTCAGTCTATGATATGCAATAACATGATGTTAACAAGATAGGGTTTAGTCTTGTGAAATGGAAGTCATAACTTAGCCCGATCAAAAACCAAATAAATAGTACTAGAAGTAGAGCAATATTTGTGCGGAAAAAGGACAAAGCTTAGTCTCACGCGAATGTGGAGGCAGGGATTATCCTCATGCAGATGTGGAGGCAGGGATTAGCCTCATTCATATAAGGAGTCAAGGATTAGCCTCATGCAAATGTGGAGGCATGGATTAGCCTCATGCAAATAGGCAGGCGAGGATTAGCCTCATGCAATATATGGAGGAACGGATTAGCCTCATACAAGATATGGAGGCAAGGATTTGCCTCATGTAAGTATGGAAGCAAGGATTAGCCTCATGTAAATAGGGAGACAAGTATTATCCTCATGCAAGTATAGAGGCAAGGATTAGCCTCATGCAAATAGGGAGACGAGGATTAGCCTCATGCAAGATATGGAGGCAAGGATTAGCCTCATGCAAGATATGTAGGCAAGGATTAGCCTCATGCAAGATATGGAGGCAAGGATTAGCCTCATGCAAAATATGGAGGCAAGGATTAGCCTCATGCAAGATTTGGAGGCAAGGATTAGCCTTATGCAAGATATGGAGGCAAGTATTAGCCTCATGCAAGATATGGAGGCAAGGATTAGCCTCGTGCAAGATATGGAGTAAAGGATTAGCTTCATGCAAGATATGGAGGAAAGGATTAGCTTCATGCAAGATATGGAGGCGGGGATTAGCCTATGCAAGAAATGGAGGTAAGGATTAGCCTCATGCAAATATGGAGGCAGGGATTAACCTCATGCAGATATGGAGGCAAGGATTAGCCTCATGCAAATAGGGAGGCAAGGATTATCCTCATGCAGGTATGGAGACAAGGATTAACCTTATGCAAATGTGGAGGCAAGGATTAGCCTCATGCAGATATGAGAGACAACTCATAGTACTATGAAAAGAGCGAGTAGCAAATAAAAGTAGTATATTTCTTAGCTGGAGATATATTCAGTGTCCAATGGACTGATTGATAGTAATCTTGCTACGTGGATATATTTGCGGATGTTATCGTTATGTCAGATGTGCTTGCGTTCAAAGAAAAATTGTAAGTTCTGTGAGGGGGAGGTTGGTTCGTGCTTCGTCTGCCGACCTTGCTTTGTTCTGTTCAGAAAGCCCTTTCAAGTACCCCCTAGGTAACACACATGACTGCTATGGAAATAGGGTTTTTCGAAAACTATGCAATTGTTGAAAAAGAAGAGTTATTTCGAAAATATATTGATACATTTAGATGAACTAGTGATTGTAACATATCTCAAAGGCATTGCAGCTCTCTTATGTTAGAATTTTGAGGGTCCTTCTCAAAATTCTACCCCAGTTTGGTAGATGATCTTTTCACCATTTGTGGATAATGGATCTTGCTTAACCTTCTTCAGAATTTTGAGAATCCTTCTCAAAATTCTACCTAGTTTCTTAGCTGATTTCTGACTTTCTGGCATGTGATGGCGTCGGCTGGACTTGCTCCAGAATTTTAAGGGTCCTCAAAATTCTACCCCAATTTTCGATCTTGGGGGAAATGAAAATTTTATTATGATATGACCGAACCCATAAGGCTTCCTACGTATTCCCTCTTAAAGGGGAATCAGGTCAAATGTAGTTCAATTATATCAAATGAGGAAATGTAAAATATCTAAGCATAGTATCTCTTGACTGCATCAGAATTGATTGGTCTTGGCTGGATTTCTCCATCCATTTTTGCAAGTATGAGTGCTCCTCCTGTCAGCAACCTATGAACTATGTACGGACCTTGCCAGTTGGGAGAGAATTTCCCTTTGGCTTCATCTTGATGTGGGAAGATCTTCTTCAATACCAGCTGCTTTGGCGTGAACTGTCTTGGTTTGACCCTTTTGTTGAAAGCTCTGGATATTCTATTATGATAAAGTTGGTCGTGACATACTGCGTTCATCCTCGGCTGGGATGACAACCTCGGTACCATAAACTAGCATGTAGGGAGTCGCCCCAGTTGATATGCGAACCGTAGTGCGGTATCCCAATAAACAAAAGGTAGCTTCTCATGCCATTATTTGTGGTTCTCTACCATTTTCCTTAGTATCTTCTTGATGTTTTTGTTGGCGACTTCTACGGCTCCATTCATATGAGGTCCGAAGGTTAAGGAATTCTTGTGCTTGATTTTGAAAGTTTCACACATAGCTTTCATCAGATCACTGTTGTGATTGGTGGCATTATCAGTAATAATGGACTCAGAAACCCCGAATCAGCAAATAATATGATCCTTGACAAAATTTGCGATGACTTTCTTGGTTACAGCTTTGTAAGATGCAACTACCCATTTTGTAAAGTAATTAATGGCTACTAGAATAAACCTGTGTCCGTTTGAAGCATCGGGCTCAATCAAACTGATGACATCCATTCCCTAGGCGGCGAATGGCCAAGGTGAGCTTGTTGCATTGAGCTCGTTTGGAGGCACTTTTATCATATCGGCATGCACCTGGCATTGAAACCACTTGCGGACATACTGGATGCAATCTTCATGGTCATCCAAAAGTAACCGGCCCTGAGTATCTTCTTAGACAAGACAAAACCATTCATGTGTGGTCCGCAGGTCCCGACATGCACATCTTCAAGTAGCCTAGAAGCTTCTTTTGCATCGACACACCTTAGCAAACCCAAGTCATGAGTTCTTTTGTACAAGTTCCCTATGTTGTGGAAGAAGTGATTTGACAATCTCCGGGAAGTCCATTTCTGAGTGTGATTTGCATGCTCCGGGTATTCTACCTTCGATAAATACTCCTTAATCATGGAACCAAGGTTTCCATTCGTTTCTTCTTCAACATGAGCAAAATATGTTGGCTGATTATGGATTTTCACTAGAATGGGATCAATATAAATCTTATCTGGATGTCATATCATGGATGACAAGGTGGCCAATGTGTCGACAAACTCATTCTGAATTCTGGGCACATGTCGGAATTCTATCTTCCTACACCTCTTTCTGAATTCCTGCACATGGTGCAAATATGGAAATATCTTGGAATTCTTGGTGGCCCATTATCCTTGTACCTGGTGCACAAGCAAATCTGAATCACCGATCACCAGTAGCTCCTGAATGTTCATGTCGACTGCCATGTTGAGTCCTAGTATGCAGCCTTCATACTCTACCATGTTGTTGGTATAGGAAAATCGATGTTTGGCAGATACCGAATAATATTGACCCGTTTCTGATACCAAAACTGCTCCAATGCCTACTCATTTCATATTTGCGACTCCATCAAAGAACATCCTCCAACCGTCATATGCTTTGGTAATGTCTTCTCCTACGAACGATACTTCTTCGTCAGGAAAATATGTTTTCAAAGGTTCGTATGCTCCTCCCACTGGATTTTCAGCCAAATGGTCTGCCAATATTTGTCCTTTGACCGCCTTTTGAGTTACATAGACGATATCGAACTCACTTAGTAGTATCTGCCACTTAGCCAACTTCCCAGTCGGCATGGGTTTCCAAAATATGTACTTCATAGGGTCCATCCTAGATATGATGTATGTAGTGTAGGCGCAGAAGTAGTGCCTCAATTTCTGAGTTGTCCATGTCAACGCATAACAAGTGCATTCCAGCAGAGATAACTGTGCTTCGTAAGGTGTGAACTTCTTACTCAGGTAGTATATGGCTTGCTACTTCCTTCCTGTCTTGTCATGTTGACCCAAAACACATCTGAAGGCTCCATCCAGTACATATAGATAGAGTAACATAGGTCGTCCTGGTTCTGCGGGACCAGAACTGGCGGTGTGGATAGGTACTCTTTGATCTTGTCAAAAGCTTTCTAACAATCTTCTGTCCAACTTGTTTTAGCATCCTTCCTTAGCATCTTGAAGATGGGTTCACATATGACTGTGGATTGTTCTATGAAGCGACTGATATAGTTGAGATGTCCTAGGAAGCTCATCACGTCCTTTTTGCTCTTAGGTGGCGGTAACTCCTAAACACCCTTGAATTTAGACAGATCTAGCTCGATCCCTCAACAGCTAACAATGAATCCCAATAATTTTCCTATGAGAACCCCAAATGCACACTTTGTAGGATTCAGTTTCAAGTTGTACCTCCTTAGTCTGTCAAAGAAATTCCTCAAGTCCGCTATGTGATCCGCGGTCCTCTTAGATTTGATAATAACATCGTCCACATACACCTCTATTTCTTTGTAGGTCATGTCATGGAAGATATTTTTCATGGCTCTCATGTAAGTGGCCCCAGCATTCTTCAGATCGAACTACATCATCTTGTAACAGTATACACCCCAAGGTGTAATAAAAGTTGTCTTCTCTATATCTTCTTTATCCATCCATATCTGGTGATAACCCACGAACCAATCCACTAAGGATTGGAGTTCATGCTTGGCGCAATTGTTGATCAAAATGTGTATGTTTGGTAGTGGGAAGTCGTCCTTGGGACTTGCGCAATTTAAATCTCAATAGTCAACACATACTCTGACCTTCTCATCCTTCTTCGGAACTGGCACTATGTTAGCTAACTAAGTTGGATACTCAACCACCTTGAGAACTCTGGCTTTGATCAGCTTGGTAACTTCTTCCTTGATTTTCAGGCTCATGTCTGGTTTGAACTTTCTGAGTTTCTGCTTTACTGGCGGACACATGGGATTGGTAGGCAGCTTGTGAACCACTATGTACGTGCTCAAACCGGTCATGTCATCATATGATCATGCGAAAATGTCCTTATACTCTTTTAGGAAATGAATGTACTCTTTCTTCTTTGTTGGTGACAAGTGACTGCTGATGCGAGTCTCCTTGACGGTCTTGGCGTCTCCTAAATTTACTGCTTCGGTTTCGTCCAGATTGGACTTAGTCTTATTCTCAAAAATTTCAATTTCCCTGATAATTTCCTCGGGTATCCCATATTCTTCATCTGAATCACCATTCTCATGTTGTGTTGCCTCGTTGCATATCACAGTCACAGGTTCATCAGGAAAAGTAATAATAATGCTGTAGAATGGAAAAAGTGTAAAAAATAGTAATGAATAATAAAGAGTAAATGCATTTGATTAAAAACTGAAAAATCATCCAGACAAAGTACGGCTCGATGAATCGAGCATTTATTTTGAAACAAGTAAATCTTAAAACAAAATTACTGGAAATCTTAAATGCCTAGAACGGCTATAAAAGTAAAATCTGCCAAGCTACCCAGGAACTCGGCGGGCTTGGGATGGTGTGGTAGTCACAGTTTCTGAGAATAACTCCCTTCTTTACGGTCTGAATAATGAGGCCTTCTTCCTCCTCCTCCTCAATTATGGAAGTGCAATCCATGTCTTCATCTTCCAAGAACAAATTCTTCAAACCAGTTAGTACTTCCTCTTATACAATCCCCCATATCATATCAGCTTGATGAAAAGCTTGTTCCCAATGTGGCAGTGGCTGCTCAAGAGGGTAATACAGTCCACGCCATGGAGGCGACCAATTTCTATTCTCTTTCCATGTGTACTGGTATCCGAGCCCAAAGGTAGTACCATGACTTTTCAGCTGTATCGGTTTAGTGATACCTTGGAGGTTCTTTCCTAATCCTTTGTCGGGTTCATATCTAGACCAGGCCAATATGCTATCTATTTTACCACTCCACCATTTATCCTTCTCGATGATGTTGACCCATTCAATGTGATGATAGGTTTCCCCTCCCAACCTTCTTCTATGTCCAGTGACAGGGATGGTTTGACTGGTGTAGATGGGGTTACTTCTATCTCTGTGGATGATCACCTCCTGATGGTTCTATTCGAATTTTACGGCTTGATGTAGTGTGGAAGGTACGACCTAGTGGCATGGATCCATGGTCGGCCCAATAGAAGATTATATGAGGCTAGTATGTTGAGCACCTGAAATTCGGCGTCGAACCAAGTTGGCCCCATTTGTAAGCAAAGGTTGATTTCCCCGATTGTGGCCCTTTGGGACCCAGCGAAAGCTTTCACGTTCTGCTTCCTACCCGTATTTCATGGAAACCTTTGTCCAACCTTTTCATAGTGTCCAACAAACAAATATTTAGGTTTGAACCTCCGTCAACCAGGACCTTAGCAATGAATTTGTCTTCAAATTGCATTGTGATATGCAATGCTCGATTGTGATTCAACCCCTCAGGCAGTAACTCATCTTTGTGGAAGATACTCTTATGATTTTCTAGTACTTGCCCTACCATGTTGGCCATTTCTCCACCAGTAATGTTATTGGGTACATAATCCTCGCTCAGCACTTTCATTAAAGCGTTATTGTGTGCTTTTGAATTCTGCAACAATGACACGATAGATATCTAAGCAGGGATTTTGTTTAGATGGTCAACAATAGAATACTCATTTGCCTGTACTTTCCTCCACATGTCAACTGGCCCGGTCTCAATTATGGGTTGCTTGGTAGTGGCATCCTTACTTGAACCTCCCAAATGTTCAGGTGTATAGACTCTTCTAGTTCTAGTCATTCCTTGTACATCGTTAGATTCCTCTACTTTGGCCTTCCCTTTTCACCGAGCCTCGGCAACATAATCCCAGGGTATTGCTTTGAATCGAACGGAGGTGTGGTTGATATTGTCACCATGAAAAGTGTGACCACTTCTACTTTAAATGGAGTGGGGGTGGCTGCAGGCTGAGCCACCTCTACCTCAAATAGAACTGATATAGCTACTTCAACCTCGATTGGTGACTGAGTCTGTACCATAATAGCAATGAGTGTGACTGAAACTTTTAATTCATCGCCTTCTCAAATAATCCCATTCAACCCCTCAGGTCCCATTCTTCATTCGTCTCAATCACACATACCCTATCATCTCTATTATTAGGGAGGGGGTTGTTGCGGATATTATTCGGCACTCAGCAGTGGTGTGCACTTTCATACCGGAATGGTACGCACAAGTTTTGTTTGGATTGACCCATTGGGATGGGTTTTCTAATGCCACAGCGGGAATAGGAGTGACGTAACCCGCGACTTTCAACCTTTCATACAACTGGTCGATGGGCTCGGCAATGGCGGTGTATTGTTTGGGCGGCTTGCGGTCGAAGTTGGGTCTTGGTCTTGGATAATTTTGGCGAGATGGTGGTGACTGGAAGTGGGGTGGTTGGGAGTTATAGGTGTGATGGACAGTGGTTATTTCATAGTATCTGGGAGATAAGGGTTGATATGTGGATGGAGGTACTTGGTATGTGGGTGGATGTGCTTGGTATGTGGGTGGAGGTGCTTGGTATATGGGTGGAGGTGTTTGATATGTGGGTGGAGGTGTTTGATATGTAAGTGGAGATTTCGGGCCCTGAGCCACCATTACTGCCACAACATCTGTCTTCTTTGATATTCCGCCTGATTGTAATGCCTTATTTGTGGCCTGTAGTGCCTCAAAATTCATTACCATCCTGCTCTTGATTCCCTCTTAGATTCTTTCTCCAAGTTTGATGATATCAGAGAATTTGTGATTTTTGATAACCATCAACCTTTCATAATATTGCGGATCTTGTGCTCTGATAAAGAATTTGTTCATCTGTTCCTCATCCAAGGATGGCCTGAACTTGGCTACTTTTGACCTCCAACTAGTAGCATACTCGCGGAAAGTCTCAGTAGGTTTCTTCTTAAGATTCTGAATGTAGAAAACATTAGGTTCATTGTCTGTGTTTAATCTAATCCGGTCCATGAAATCAGACACCATACTTACCCAATTGGACTATTTTTTAGGATCTTGGCTGATATACCAGGACAAAGCATCCCCAGTAAGACTCCTCATAAAGAGTTTCATCCAGATCTTTTCATCTTTCCCGACCCCGACAAGCTTGTCACAATAGGTCCTTAGATGAACCTTGGGATCACCTGTTCCATTGAACATCTCAAACTTGGGAGGTTTGTACCCATTTGGCAGTTCCACATCTGGTTGTATGCATAGGTTTTCATAGTTCGAACCTTCTATTCCTTTGTCGCGTTCCACACCCTGAACTCGTCTTGTTAACTTCTTAAGTTCTTCAGCCATGGTTTTAATAAGAAGGTCCTTCTCGGAAGATTGTGGTGTATAGGAGATTGGTTGGGTAGAGTGAGGCATAGTTTCCACATATATAGGGTTACTTTGATGGGTGCCAGGGACTTAGGTATAATGATGGTCATTGGTGGGGTTTTGGGGATCGGGAATAGGAAGTGGTGTGTTTTGGGGAGTGTGGTAAGTGGTGGTTGGTGGGTAGTGAATTGGTTAATGGTGGTGTTGTGGCGGAGCTAGTATTGGTAATGGGTTGGGATTTTAGGGTGGAGTTGCGTATTGATTTTGTTCGGGAGGGTTTTGTGGATGTTGGTTTTGTATGCTTTGGGGAGGTGCTGGGTTCTTAGTGTTCTGTTGGTTGATGTTAGGGACATTCAGGGTGAGTGAGAAGTTTGCCAAGTTGTGAACCTGTGCAAGTTCTCCTTGCAGTTCCAGTATCTTTTGTTCTAGTCTCAAGACTTGATCATTTGGGGCCGGAGTACTACGACCATATAAGGATTCTGCGTTCACAATATTCTCCTTTCGGGCACCGCTTAAGTCGTCCATTTTTCTTTTTCTCTGCCTTTTGTATTGCTTGAAAGAGGAGGTGGTAGAGGGCCTCTAGATCTAGTATGATACGCTGACAAGGCCAGTATGAGTGAACCAACCTAAGGGGATGGGAATAATCAAAAAATCAAGGAAAAACAAAAAGGTAACAAGTCAGTGACGATTTTGAAATGTTTGTAGTGTTTAAACACATATTGCAAAAATGTAAATTCATGTCTTAATTTGGGGGCCTCGTTGTGCCCGAGGTAGTCCTAGCGATAAATAGATTTGGATAACTTTAAATGCCAACAAATGCTTCATTTCATAATATAAAAATAGAATCCCAAAATGACACTAAGATAAAATAAGTCACTACTGGCACTTGGCCTTATTACATTTTAGGAAATCAAATAAATCTATCCTATTTGGTCCCAAAAAGACCTTCCCCAAATTCGGTCTTCCTGACCCTATCATATAGATCCCCCAACTCGCACAGTCCCAGCAGCTCTGTCCAGATGTCCTCCTTCAGCTCCTTCGGCATTCGGACAATCCTCGATCATCTTTATGACTTTACCTTCCAGCTCCACTATTCCTCGCTCCAGATATACCAACTTCCTGATGGAAGTGACTTCCATTTATTACCATTCCTCGATCAACCTCATATTCTTCTCATGTATTCCTCGGTGCTCATTCTCAGAGTCGTGGACTCTTTTGCATAGCCTGTTGTATTTAAATTGAGCTTCGGCCTTTTCGTCTATGATTTTATTTCCTCGACTGGGCCCTGGCATCATTCCTTTCAGATTGTACTCTAACCACGTCGGGTAGAGAGATTCACACCCTGCATGATACTTGTCTGGCTCAATGGTGTTCATTTCCACGATGATCTTGCAGTGCCACATATGTTGAGCTTGGCATTTGTAAGGGACGTCATCGTCTTGAAAGTCTGCCCTGAAATGACTTATCTTGGCAATCCTCGGTACAACCTATTTCCTGCCTGCTTGCCTCATAACTCGGATAGGGACATAGGGGTATATCCCTCTCAACCTGATCAGCATCAAGTGTGGAGCATCCCTGGATCTGATGATAAATTCATCTGTTAGGAACTATTAAAACATCCATTGCACATGTTCCTCGATCAGATTGTCTAAGAACCCTACCCATTCTTTAGCACTTTCCGATTGAGAAAACCTGTCTGGAATGTAAGTCATCCACTTGGGGTGATGGAAGGCAATATGGTCGTTCCAAGCCCTTTGCGGAAATTCTTGGTGATAGTGACCCTTCTGGAAATATTCCAACAACCACAACTGCAGCAACAAGTTACAACCCTCGAAATGCTTGACCCTTCTTTGATAGCGCTCCAGAGCCATGTAGATGTCGGCTATGATCATGGGGACTATGGTATGTGCATGTCCATTAATCCTTCCATCAAAGTCTTGGAGACCATGGCCAACCTAGTGTAGATTCTTCCCTTTTTGATTGGGAACACTATCAGGCCTAAGAAGCATACAATGAACACGAACACTCTGCGGTGGATGTGGCCCAAAGAAGTTAGACAGAGCTCATCATGATAGGTACGGTAGGACTTTATATGGCCATACCTCTCATACAGATATTCAAAGGGTATGAAAGATTCCTTCAGGCACACTAGGTCGGCATTCTTCTTTAGCCCCATCATCTTTAAAAACCCGTTGCAAGTACGGTTTTCTGGTATCAATAGCCCGAGACTATCCCAAATCAACCCCGCAATCCCTCCAATTTCTTCTAGAATCGGTGTCATTTTTATGTCACCAAAACGGAATATGGCCCTTTCGCTGTCCCAGAACAAAGTGGCAGCCTCGATCAACTTGTTGTTTGGCTCAATGTCTAGCAAGGAAGGCAAATTACCCAGGTACTTTCTTACATGTTTCTTGTCACTTGAGGAAAGGTCCTCCCACCAATCTTGCAGCAGTGGTGGGATTTTGCTAACCATACCGAATCTGGGGACCTTGTGCCTCATTTTCTACAAAACAAAAGGGTTAGGCCTTTCTCCCCCACTAGACTCGACTATTTATACATTCATGATTAGCATATCGACATTTAATTCTCCAAATTAATGCACATAACGTGGCAGTGTCCGTTAGAATTATGGAAACCTTGGTGGACTTTGGATAAGGCTCAAAGGATCATTATGTGGACAACATATTGATCCATCTAGGTTTGACCATGATGCATGCACAATTTGACCAAAGTGAGGTTACTATGAGGGTTTAGACTGGTACCCTCAAGCGGACAACTTGAGGAGGAAAGGTACGAAACCGTCGACTGCACCGTTGATCGACTATTTTTACCGCAAATAAGCCTTTTCAAATTTAAGGGTAATAAATAAGAAGAGCGCAACCACTCATCAAGCGTTGCTATAGGATTTGATACGCACGAACGAAATATGATGTGGACAATGATTTATACAACAATAAATGTCATGTAGTCAAATATTTGCATGTATGAAAAAAAAATACAATATTTAAATAACTGAAAGACAGTTATAGAAAAAGAAAACAAATAGACAATTCAGTTTCAAGAATAAGTGAATCATAAATGCTTAAAAGAAAATAGACAGTTAAATTCAAATAAGGGAAAGGGTACGAGATAAAGCATGCTTGGACTAATTTATAGAAATAAGTTTGTTATGGTAAGAGCCTAAAGGTATCCCCAACAGAGTCGTCATGCTGTCGCGCCCCCCTTTTTTCTCCCTTTTGATGGGGAAGTCCGGGTTTCGACATTCATGGGGGTAATAACTTATTTCATTTTGGGAATTTGAGTGTTTGAAGAGTTGCCAACTAACGGATTATGGTGCGCTAGGCCACCCGGAGCGATTAACTCTTGGATTGGTTTGAATTACCAGAGATTTAGGGTAAGGGCTCGAAATAACCTTGAGCGGAAGGTGTTAGGCACCCCTCTCGGTCCACAAAGGTAGGTCCCGACCGAACTTATACTTATGAACTAGTCCTTTAACAAATAAATAGTTTTAAACACATAATTACAAATAAGAGCAGGTTTTGGACTTTACATGATTCAAATAATGAGACAAAGGAAAGACTTGAACAAATTGTGTACATATAGAAAAGTAAAGTTTAAGCAAAGGGAATTTGGGAAGGAGGTGTTCTAGGTTGGTTAGCCTACAGGATAACCCCACACAGTGCCCGGTAAACACTCGTCAACCAGGGACTACACGTGGTATTAATGCGTAGTCATCATATTCTTTTCTACCTAAGTCCTTCCCCTTGATCATAGCCTAAAGTGTTCTAGCAAACTTGAAAATATCATATGCGTGCACTACATGTCCCTTCCTTGTGGCCCTAGAGGTATTTTAGGACCTCTACTCTTGGACAGTTCTATACCCTCCTAAGTTTTTAAAAGGATAAAAACCTAGGCGTCAATCAAGAAAAAGTAGGACTGTAGTTAAATAGAACAGATTATAGGCTCACAGTTACCTCCTCAAATATAACAAGTAAGTGTACGTCTTCAAACAACATTCAAATACTTAAGAGAGAATCTTAGAACATGATATCTAGGTGAGTAGGGGTTATACAGAGTTGAATTAGTACAATGGGTGAGAGATCCTATTTAACTTGCCTACTGATTTAAACTTGTTAAATCTGGACAGCTTTAAGTAGCAAAGCACAGTTTCAAAGTTGCAGAATTTAAAATCGCTCTATAGGCTTGCCTAAACGCAGAACAGTGATGTCCTAAGAGCATGATAACTACGTTGATGTAGTAAAACAGTGAACCATTTTTTAAACGGGACTCTTGAGATCCTATATGCATGTTTTCTAGTGATAGTAAATTAGGGAAGTGTTCGAAAATTCAATTAGAGAAACGGACAGTCTATTAAGCCAACTCAAAATGAACTAACATGAATTAAACTAACTTGTTTAAATAAATTGATTTTAAGTTCTATAAGCAGAATTTTTTATTTTAATTCCTATAGGCATGGTATCTAATTGTTAAGAACTGATGTTAGAACTTATAGTCATGATTTCTAGTGAGACAAATGCAAATACATGCAGTAGCAGAAATTGAACTCAATCACTTTACACTATATTGGCATGGTATCTACTTATGAAGTTGATTTTAACCCTATAGACATGGTTTCTATTATTGAACCCATTTAAATCCTATAGGCATGGTTTCTATTATTGAGTCCTTTTAAATCATATAAGCATGATTTCTAGTATGGTAAAGCAAACATATCAAGTACATTAACACGATCCTATAGGTATGGTATCTACCCGAGTTACCCCATAGATATGCAACTACCCACCCCTTTTCACTAATCACCCTAATGTTGTTTACAAATAATTATTACAGACCAGTCGAATGAATTACATAGATAAAGAAAAAGAAGAAGTTAACTATAGGGAGCCTGAAGCAGGCCCAAATGACTTCCCAAGAATCCAATAGTCTCAAATGCCAAAGTTCCATCCGTCAAAGTTCCCTAAGGATCTCAAGGATCCCAGGCAGTGCTCACTCCTAGACTTTATAACCAGAACTGAGTAAGTGCAGCGTGGAAGAGCCAGCTCCAGTGCATCAGAGTTCAGAGGGATCTCACAGGGATCCCATGGCGGTCACACACTGGAGGTCCAGAACTTAAGGACCTAAGAGTAGAGTAAGAGTGCTTGACATAGTTTTGAAAAGGTTTTAATAAGAAAGCAGTATTTGAAAAAGACTCAGTTGTAATAGTTTTATAAATAGGATAATTATTCAGTAAAATAGTTTTTGACAAGAGTTGTTTAATCACACAAACAACATATCAAACATAGAGCCAAAACATGTTCAGCAACACTCAAATAACAACCCTTCACACATGGGTAATTGGGGCTGGGAACACACAATACAAGTAAACAGAAGACTTTGCAATTAAGGGGGCAGCTAATAGTGCAAACAGTAAGACATGGATTCAAGGGTGCTAATTAGAACATAGTTATAGAATTAGAGGTGCTTTAGGGGGTTCACGTGATTGGGGATAGCTAATGATACAACACAGTAAGAATTTCATAACTAATATAGAATCAAAAAACTTAGGGTAAAAAAAATTGTTTTGCAAAGAAAAGTTCCTACTAGAGACTAAATAGCAAGTAAACCAAAATTCAAAAATAGGGTAGAGTCAAATTTGTTAGACTATAAGTTCATAAGACATGCTGTTCCTAAAAAGGGTTGGACATAACTAGGTGAAGCAATAGGTCAATTACATGTTGAACAACAAAATAATAGATAGAAACAGATTAGGAATATGATAAACTGAATCAATAGAAAACTCATTGGTTTGAGAGCTTGAATTTAAAATTAGAACATACCAGTAAAGAGAGTAAACACAAGGTGAAGAACAGGAGAGTGTAATAATTAGACTTGGCTTGCAGCCGACTAATTTAATAACAATAGTAACAAAAGAAAGTAATTTAACTGTATGAGAGATGTGAACTAATGTGATTTTGTGTGTCCCTAAGACTGTAGAAGAGAGCAATATATATAGTAGTTTGAAAGCTCGGTAAATAAGGTAAGGATCAAAATTGTTCAGTAATTATAGAACTCAGAGTAAAATCAATTTGAGTCCTCCCTTAATTAAGGGAATTAGTTCAAACGATAAAGAGCATGTGACAAGTAAGGAAAAAATCATACATAGTTGGATTATAACAAATAAGGAAAAACTTCAAATAATGCAAGTATAGAACAGGTAATTAGGGCTAGGTTCAGAAAGTCCTAATTAAGGAAACAATATTAAGAATTAGTAAATAATGCAGACAAGGTAAGGAAAAATTAATTAAGGCAAGTGAATCAATCAAATAGAGTAGAAAGGTAAGAATCGAACGTTTAAGGAAAAGTGTTCAAATCAACCCAAGAAATAAGGAATTCAGAATATTCAATGGCTCAATCAAAGAGAAAGTCATGAAAAGAGTCAGCATGTTTTGGATATAAATAAGGTAAATCATAGATAGTCAGGAATCGACATATAACTCTAACAAAACAAAAGTTAAACAATACTGATTCAATGAGAAAGATACATGTCTTGATGTGAATAGTCAAGATGAACACAAGCACATAGAACCGGTGAAAGCTTAGACTAAGAAACTCAATATATGCATATTAAAGCAAGACAGTTACGAGAAATCACAAGAACTCAAAGCGAGAACCAATCTGATATGCTAATACTTAGAAACCAAATGAAGAACCCTAAAAATTAGGGCTTTTAGCACAGGCGAGTTAAGGTTGTAGTAGACTCACATAATCAGTTAGAAATATGTGCGAAACAGAAGTTTAAACACAAAGAATCATTAAACAAAGTTTAAAAAGAAATTCTGAAATCCCTAATTTTTGAAAAGGTGAAGAAATCACTTGGAATCAAACGATTCTTGTAAAGAATCTCAAGGCTATTATAAAACACTCAAGAAACAAACTAAAATCGTCCTAGATCTGTGCAGATCTAGGAGGTATAGAAAAGAAGTTAGGATTTCGAAGAGATCCATACAGAGATGAAGAAACATGTTTAGAAACCCATAGATCGTGGCTAATAGAGAACGATTTCACTCAAAATCACACTGGCATGGTCAAGACAGGCGAGAAGTGAACCCTAGATGCAAGTCGACATGGCCCTGGTCCCTTGAGGGCCTTAGAGATGGCAAGAATGACATGAGAGAAGCCATTGGAGGCCTGAGAGATGGTGAGAGGTCACCGGAGATAGCCATAGATGGGGGGTCGGCGTTTGGAGATTAGGGTTTAGGTTGAGAGTGTTTGAGAGCAGAGGGGATTTCAGGGTGGCGGTGTGAATGAAAATGATAGGGTTTGGGGGGTCTTTGGTTTAATTTAGGAAGGGATGAATACAGGCCGTTGATCTCAAAGATTAAGGGCCAAGATTATAGGGGCCTGGGTCGGGTATAAATGTATTTGGGCCTGGGTTGGGTAATTTAATTGGGGATTGGGCTGGTAGTTGGGTTGGGATTTAGGCTGAAATTGAAATAAAATAGGCTAAGTTTTAAATAGCCACTTTCAGTACTATATAATTTATAAAAATGATAAAATTATTTCTAAAAAATATTTCGTGTACTAAAAATGATTAAAAATAGTTGTTTAATATTTTAAAATTGTAAAAGACCCTTTTATGCATTAATAACATAATTATGCATTAATAGGGCTAGTATTGCAAATATATGCAAATTGGCTTTAAAAAATATAAATGCAATTATAAAAATGAACTAAAAATATTTAAGCAATATTTTGGCATAAATATAGAATTTAGATGGCTAAATTACCACAACAATAATTTGAAGGATAATTATTGGAAATTTTATAAGTAAAAAGGGAAGAAATAAATCAATTAAAAGCATTTAAAGTTATAGAAAAATTATAGAAAAGCTTATGCATGCTTATATATGCATATATGCTATTTTTGAAAGTGTATATGTGTATTAAAAATATATATTAAAAATATTTTTGAAAGTATATATGTGTATCAATTTGTTGGTCGATCTTGTTTGTTCCCACTAGGGTGATAAGTTGTCGATAAGATCCTTTTGATCTTATGGTCTTTGAGAAATTTGGTCACTTTACTGCTGATAAATAATTTTTCATTGCCACATACAATTTCAGATGGTACCCTGAACCGATGTGTGATGTGGTCCCAAATGAAGTCGATGACTTCCTTCTCCCTGACCTTCTCGTATGCATGTGCTTCAACCCACTTAGAAAAATAGTCAGTCATAAATAAGACAAATTGAGCCTTACCTAGTGCCAATGGAAGAGGGTCAATGATGTCCATCCCCCATTTCATGAATAGCCATGGAGATAAGACTGTATACAAAAACTCATCGGCTTGGTGAATCATCGAGGTGTACCTTTGGCACTTTGTCCCATTTTTTTACAAACTCTTTCGCATACTTTTCAATGTCGATCTAGTAATAATCGGCTCTGATCACCTTTTAAACCAATGATTTGGCTCCTGAATGGTTACCACAAGTGCCCTCGTGAACTTCCCTCATAACGTATTTGGTATCTCCCGGTCCCAGACATATTGCTAGTGGGCCATCGAACATTCTCCTGAACAAGGTTTCGTCTTCGAACAAGCTGCATCGGGCTGCCTTTGTTCGCAGGGCCCTCGATTCCTTAGGGTCTGAAGGAAGTTTCCCGGTCTTCAAATACTCTATGTATTTATTTCTCTAATACCATGTTAAACTTGTGGAGTTTATTTCAGTGTGACCTTCCTCTACTACTGAACTTATGAGTTGGACGACCACCCCCAAGTTGAGCTCAGCATCTTCGACCGACGACCCTAAGTTTGCAAGGGCATCAGCTTCTCTGTTTTGATCTCGGGGCACGTGCTGCAAAGTCCATTCTTTGAAACGATGTAACGTCACCTGTAACTTGTCCATGTACCATTGCATTCCTTCTTCTCTGACCACGAATGTTCCTTTTAGTTGGCTTACTAGAAGGAGGGAGTCACATTTAGCTTCGATCACCTCCGCCCCCAAACCTTTAGCTAGTTCGAGACCTACAATCATGGCCTCATCTTCGGCCTCATTGTTAGTCAATTTTACAGTTCTAATAGGTTGTCTAACTATATTTCCTATCAGCGACTTTGGTACGATGCCAAGTCCGGACCCTTTTGTGTTCGAGGCACCATCTGTAAAGAGGGTCCAGATTCCTGAAGACTTTCTCGAGTTTACCAACAACGGTCTTTCGACTTCGGGTATTAGGGTCAGCGTAAAGTCGGCCATGAAATCTTGCAAATTTTGAGATTTAATGGTTGTTTGGGGTTGATATTCGATATTGTACCCGCTAATTTATACGGCCCATTTGGCCAATCGTCCCGAGAGTTCGGGTTTATGCATTATATTTCATAAAGGGTAGGTTGTCACAACACATATAGGGTGGCAATGAAAATATGGTTTTAGTTTTCTAGAGGCACTTAGCAAGGCAAGTGACAATTTTTCGAGGTGAAGGTAACTAATTTCGGCCTCACCTTTGGTCCTACTGACATAATAAATTGGAAATTGCGTACATTGTTCTTCTCGGACTAGAACTCCACTTACAGCTATTTCCGATATTGCTAGATACAAGTATAGTCATTTGTATACCCTCGGCGTGTAAAGCAATGGTGGGCTCAATAAATATAGCTTAAGTTCTTCTAAAGCTCGTTGGTATCTGGGGTCCATGTGAAGTTGTTTTTCTTCTTCATAAACGAGAAATATCGATGTCTTTTATCGGAAGACCTCAAGATAAATCGCCCCAGTGATGCAATGCACCGGATTAGCCTTTGTAAGGCCTTGACATTATCCACTACCCTGATATCTTCTATAGATTTGATCTTGTCGGGGTTGATCTCGATTCCTCGTTTGGACACCATGAACCTAAGGAATTTACCCGATCCGACTCCTAACACACACTTTTTTTGGGTTCAGCTTCACGTTGTATTTTTTTAATATACTGAAGGTTTCCTTCAAATGCTTTAAATGGTTCTCTGCTCGCATGACTTAACTAACATGTCATCAATGTAAACTTTAATAGATTTACCTCTTTGTTCTTCAAACATTCGATTTACTAGTCGTTGGTGAGTGGAACCCGCATTTTTAATCCAAATGGCATTACATTATAGTAGTATGTGCCATACTAAGTGATGAAAGAGGTATTTTTTTATCATCCGTGTTCATCCATATTTGGTTGTACCCAGAGTAGGCATCGAGAAAACTGAGGATCTCATGGACGGTCGTGGCACGATCATGCAATCGATGTTAGGCAAAGGGAAGGAGTCTTTGGGGCATGTCTTATTCAAATTTTTATAATCTACACACATTCTTAGTTTGTTCTCTTTCTTAGGAACTACTACTACGTTTTCTAACCACTTTGGGTTTTTGGCCTCCCGGATGAACCCTATTTTAAGGAGTTTAGTTACCTCATCCTTGATGAAGGCATGCTTGATTTCGGACTGGGGTCTCCTTTTCAACTTTACCGGACGAAACTTCGGGTCCAAGATCAATTTGTAAGTTGTAATTCTTGTGGGATCCATATCATATCAAGATGGGACCAAGAAAAACAACCCATATTAGCTGTAAGAAATTGAATGAGTTTTTTCCTAAGCTCAGGAGTTAACCCCGAGCTCAGGTATACCTTTCGATAGGGTAAATGTTCGATCTGTAGTGTCGCGCCCCCTTTTTTCTCGCGAAATCGGGTTTATGACATTAGTCGGGAAAACTCTTTCCTTTTGGGAGAGGGGTTTTGCAATTTTGAAGAGTCGCCACCTAACGATTTTGAGGTGCATTAGGGCAACTATAGGGTTCAACTACAACTTTGTTTTGTAACGAGAGATAGGGTAAGGGCTTGAAATTATCCCAAGGGGAAGGTGTTAGGCACCCCTCAGGATCCACTAGTGTGGTTCCCGGCCAGACAATTTTTGTGAATTTATGCAGTTAAAAAGAAAACAAATAAAGCTCAAGTAATAGGGGATTTTGAATTTAAATACACAAGTGTTTGTTAAAAACAATAAAAAGCAAGGTTTTGAAAAGAGTTATAATCTTAACATGCATGTGAATGTAAAAAGGGTCCTAGGTTTGTTTGTAATATAGATCACATCAATTGAATACCTGGTATGGCACTCCTCAGAAGAGGGGATACACGTGGTATTAGCGCACCGGTCATCATATCCATATATACCCTTCCTACCTCGTGAAGGTATTAAAGCGAGGATTGGTCTCGACCTCTATTGCATGTTGTTACTCGTCCCATTCCTATCAATCCCAGAGGAATTTAGGACTACTATTCCTATAAGAGGGAAGTTCAAAGCTAACTCTTATGTTTAAAGGTAAAATGCTAGGGCGACATACAAAAACAAGTAGAACTGCATTTAGAGGGGAAACACATAAGCAATTAAAAGGCTCATGTACACCTCCGCAATTAATGCATATAAACAGCATGATTTAAACACAGTTAAGGTCTGAATTTTAAATCCTAAAGCAGGTTGTTTGAGTCAGAACCATATTCATTATATAACTCATAAAAGAAGTCTGAATCGGGCTTGTTGCTAGTTGTAGCAGTTAGTAATTAAACAAAGACAGTTTCAATTTTATTTAAGTAATTACCTAAGACTTGCCTAGGTGTGAGTAGGATTCAGTAGTTATTCAGGATTATTGAGATAATTGGAGACTATTGTGATCACCTAAACATGTTGTTCTAGGTGTTCAACACACAGAATTAGTGCCAATTGGATATAAAGACTAAGTAAAGAATTGTTTTTTTCCTTTTATGCAATCCTAATTAGCCTAAGCGAGTGTAAATGGGATCTTAAAGACATGGTATCTAAATGTAAAAAGGTGTATAAGGATGTATATACAGAATCCTAAGCAGGATTTCTATATGCTCAAGTATTACAGCGTTTAAAACATGGTTTCCAAAATATGCAGAGATGATATATTTGTTAGTGTTGTTTAGCCTAAAACATGATCTCTAAGTGTGCATGGCAGTAGCAACATGATTGCAGAAACATTGGTTATTATCACATTTAACGCAGGAATTTCTAAGTGATGCGATAGTACAAATGGACATGCTAAAAACAATAAGTGTAAGTCCTAAGGAACATGATTTCTAATGCATGAAATGAGTCCTAAGCATGGATTCTATTGCGCAAGTAAGAATGTAAACCTAGTAACATGTTTTCTACCCTTTTAATAGCTAAACCATGCATATTTCCCAGCCTTTTTCACTAACCAACCCCGTACTTGTTTATAAATTATTACAGACCAAATGATTGAATTACAAAAGAAGTGCAAAAACAAGAAATTACAACCAAAAGAAGCCTGCTCTTGAATTCCTCTCAGGGTTATGTAATTAATCACTTCAATGACAATATTATTCCAAAGCCTTTCTCATACCTGGGCGTGTCAGAGTTCCCTAAGGACCTCAAAAGGGGTCCCAGGCAGTGCTCACACCCAGATTTGCATAACCAAACAGAATGAGTGCAGTGTGGAAGGGCCAACTCTTTTGTGTCCAAGTTCAGAGGGAGCTCAAGGGTCCCAAGGCAAGGCTCACACAAGAGGGGCAGAACCTAGATTCTAAGAATACAGTGTAAGTGCAGAACACAAGTTGAAAGAGATTTATTTAAAAAAAGCTGGACTGATAGTCCATTTTGAAAGTATTTAGTGACAGAGGTGATTGAAATCAGTTGTAGTAGTAAAACTCAAAACTACACAGAATCATAGTCATACAAAGGGGTTAAGGGATTTTGGGGATACACTTATCTGTAAGCACATGGCCCCAGCAGGGGTCTGGTTTGGACATGCATAACAATAGCTGATACTGACATGATCACAATCCAGCCATAAGTACACAACACATTGGAGGGGATAGGGGTTTAGGATTCATAGGATAGCAAGTACACAATAAGTGACTGACAGAGTATGCCTTGAAACACACATAGTGGAGTGCATTAATCTAAAGGGGAAGGGGACATGTTATAGCATGCTAGTAATGTAACTTGACTGCAGAACCATAAGCAGAAGTAAACAAGAATGAGGGAAAATGAAACAATTAAAGAAGCATATTGTTGTTGAGGCTTGAAAAATTAAACTAGGACATACCAGTCAAAGAAGCAAAGTGCAGAAAAGAAAAGTAGGCAGGATTCCAACGTCTAGCCTTGGCTTTCAACCAGCTAAACAAAGTAGTAGCACAAGTAGTAATAGAGAAAGAAAGAGTTTTGAGTGTGCAAGTGTGTGTTCTGAACTAAAATGTTCGTCGCTTTAAAGAAAAGAGGGTAGGGTATTTATAGTTTTTAAAACGAGTGAAGAATAAGGTAATAAGTAAAACCCTAACACAAACATGGAAATAATCACAATCAGCATCAATTAACACAAGTACTTCCTTTTAATCAAGGGATTACTGCTCAAACGGATACTAATAGGGTTAATTTAGGAAAGAAATCAATTTGAAATAGATTGATTCTTGCCATATAAGGAGGCAATAAAAGTACGAAGTAAATAATCGAGTGTAAATACAAAATATGCTTAATTTTGGGAAAGGAATCAAGGTAAAACATCACAGTAATTAAAGGAAGGGAATCAATTAATTTAAACAAACGAGTAAAATTAGGGTTCATAAGAAAACATTTGCAATCAGTCGCAACTTTGAGGAAATCGAGATCAATCAAGAAGAAACATGACTCTGCACTATAACATATAAATAGCAAAGGATGGACAGGCATATTAGACATGCAAGGTCAAACATATTGACAAAGAGGAGCAAATTAAACATACAACAATAGTAGGAGTAAGCTAGGGTTCAGTAGTAAAGAAACCTACTCAAAGCACAGTAGGCAACAAGGTCAAGTGGTCACATAGAACCAAAAGTGAAGAAAACATAGTAACAGGTAAAGGAGATCAACACACAGAAACAAGTAAAGACTTCAAACTCATAGCAACAAGTAAGGAAAAACCTGTTAAGAAATTAGGATTTTTAACAACAAAGATGAGTTGAAAAGGTAAGAACTCAGAATCAGATAAGTCAAACAAGACAAAAAGGTTCAAACATAAAGAACTTAATCGAACCAAACATGCGTATAAAATAAACCAAGAGAGTTTCAGAAACCCAGGTAGAGCGAAAACACTTAGGGCTTTTAGCACGATGAAATAGGTAGCAGCAAACATGGACAGACATAGTAAAATCATAAAAACACACTAAAAATTAGAGAAAAGTCTAGGAAACCCTAATTTGAAAATGAAGAGTTACTTTGAAAGAAAATCGGAGAACCTTTGAGAAAACACTAAGGAGTTCATAGCAAGCACAGAATCTAAGATAGATCTGAAAGAAAAATTGAAAAGCACTTAAAGCTAGGGTTTCAAAGAACCCAGAGAAAGTAAGAAAGACTTTGAAAAGTTATCGATCTAGCCGGAAAAGTCAAGGATCTGACTTGAACAACCATGGATAGCCGGAAAAAGACCAGAGATAGAAGTTGAACCAAGGTTGGACTAGATCTCTTCGAGATCTGTCCATGGAATCACGAAAATAGGTAACCAGTAGACATAGGAGACGAGTACACGTCTCAAAATGCCATGGGAGTCCATATATTAAGTAGCGATTGGAAGGAATCGAGGTGGAATTGGGTGGCGGTGGCTAGTGTTTATGTGAGGATGTAGAGAGAATTGAGAGGAGAGGGATTCAAGGGTGGTGGGTTGTGAGAAATGAAGTAGGTTAAGGGGTCATTTGGGTTTAATTATGAAAGGGTGAATGGTGGCCGTTGATTTGAGTGATCAACGACCTAGATTAAAAGGGTAGATGGGGGATCCGAGTTTGGGTTGGTTTAAAATTGGGCTAGGGTTGGGGTTAATTCGGGATTGTGTTGGGGAATTGGGATACAATTCAGGCTAAACTTTAAATACAAATGGGTTGTTATTTAAATACCCAATTTTTTCCTTTCTAAATTATAAAAAAATAGTAAATGATTTCTGAAAAATAAATTGAAAAATACTAAAATGATTTATAACACGTAATTAACAATTTAAAAATACCAGGCTCAATTTTATGAATATAAGACGCAATTAAACCTTAAAAATGGCTAATATTGCAATTATGTGTAATATTAGCTTTAAAAATACTAAATGAATTTGTAAAAATATGTAAAAAATGATTTTAGCCATATTTTACCATAAATATGAAAATACAATAGATGAATTACCCAAATAATAATTTTAGACATAATTATAGGGATTTTATGGATGAAAAAGAGAAATAAATCAGTTTAAAACCTTAAATATTGTGGGGAAAATAATAAAATGGTTGGAAATACTTATATATGCATGTATATGCTATTTCGAAAGTATTTTGCATATTGAAAATATATAGGAAAAAATTGGGTATCAACAAGTAGGACCTGATCCAGCTCTTCAATCATTGATTTGGTAGCATCGAAATCATTGGGCAATAAAGGATCGAGGAACCCCATAATCGTCATCTTCGTCAATCCCTTGCTTGTCCGATTGGGTCGAGGCTGGCATCGATGATTGCTATTGGGCTTCCTGTTTCGCTTTCGAACCTGAGCCATTTGTCGATGAGAGTGTTGATATTGGAATTACTTCATCGATGAGAAACATCTCATTTTCAGCGGGTTGTTCCCCGTAAATCATCTTTATCCCTTCTAGTGTTGGAGATTTTAATACATGGTGAAGGTTCGAAGGCACGACCCTCATGTTGTGTATCCATGGTCTCCCGAACAAGGCGTTGTATCTCATGTCCACCTCGATTACATCAAACTTGGTTTCTTGGGTGGTACCGGCTATGTTTACAAGGAACATTATTTCTCACTTATTAGTTTCACAAGCCATGTTAAAACCATTTAGCACTGGGGCCGCAGGTACGATATGGTCATGTAGGTTCGAGTTATTCTATGACCCTCGATCGAATAATGTTGGTTGAGCTACCTGGACCATTTAGCACATGTTTAACTCGAGTTTTATTCATAAGCACAGAAATTTTTAGTGTATTATTACAGGGTTGCATGATCCCTTCTACATCCTCGTCGTTGAAAGATAGAGTCCATTCTGGTATGTAATCTCGAGTCTCTTTTCCCATGTGATTGATTCTTTAGTGCATTTTATCATCGGACATTAAGGAATATCGACCCCTGCGATGATCATATGGATGATGTGCTGGGGCTCGTCTTGTTCATTTATTTATTGGAATCTCTGTTTCTAAAATAATTCTTAACTCGGTCGCTCAGAAATTCTCGAAGATGCCCATTGTTGAATAACCAGGCAACTTCTTCTCTCAATTGTCGACAGACATCCGTTCTGTGGTCATGTGTGCCATGATATTTGCATATTTGGTTGGGATCCCTCTGTGTTGAATCAGTTTGCAAAGGTCGAGGCCACTTGGTATCTTTGACATGTCTAATGGCCGTTACGATGGCAGCTGCGTCCACATTAAAGTTGTACTCTGATAATCATGGTGCCTTATTAGGACTGATAGATCCATTGTCACGACCCCAAATCCACTAAGGGTCGTGATGGCACCGGAAACCACTGTCAGGTAAGCCAACCAAAGTACTTAATCAAATTCTCGTTTTAATACTTTTGAAATCTAGGATTTTTCTTCAAATTTACCAATTAAAAAAATAATTATCTCAAATCAAATTTAAATGATAAACAGTTAAAACAAAATACTTCATAACCATCCCAGAACCCGGTGTCACAAGTGCATGAGCAACCTCTAAGAAAAATCGAATGAAGTAAAACAACTGTCCGGAATACAATTGGATAGAAAATAAATAGAATCCTGAGGGAAAGACTATTCTAGCTGCCGGTCACCTCGAGGAAATACAACTCACCTAGTCCTCGTGTCAACCATGCTGCTATGCCCACTAGCCCACTAGAGGTGCATGTGCCTGTGCAACAAAAGTGCACAGAAGTATAGTATGAGTACAAAAATAACGTGTACTCAGTAAGTATCTTGTCTAATCTCGAAGAAGCAGGGATGAGATGGCAACTTCGACACTTACTAATAGTCAAATAATATTATTATTAAAGCGGTGACTCACGAATTTATTAAGGATAGCAGTAGATTCAAATGAATTACTAGACAGGTAAAAAAAAGTTCCTTTTTTATAAAAAAAAAACCTCCGGATTCATAATCCTTTAATTAAGAATTATCTTATGTCGGGAGAGCAGCTACCAATATCAATAAATATCAAGGCAAGCAATACAAGCATGCACAACTCATGCCGAGGTCGTACGGCCCGATCCAACATAAATGTAAAATGTGCACTGCCGAGGGTCAAACGACACGAACCATAGATGCATCTATTACCCTGCTCGCGAATCATATGTGTGATGCGGTCAAATTTAAATAAACAATGACCCTACTCGCGAATCATACATGCGATGCAGGTACACATAGAAATACATGCTCAAACAGCCAATTAAGAATTTATCGGGGAACATTTATCTAAATAAAAGCCAATTCCCTTTTAATTATTTAAGAAAATGAAGTTTAATCCTTTTAGAAATTCATTTACCAATTCGATAGGATTTAAGCAATTCAAACTGTCAATAACATTACATATATTCCAAGTATAGCATGTTTTTGGATCCTAGACTACCCGAACAATAACATAATAGTAGCTACGCACGGACTCTCGTCACCTCGTGTGTACGTAGCCCCCACAAATAGGAGCACATAACCAGTTAATTCACCTATGGGGACAATTCCCTATTACAAGGTTAGAAAGGAGACTCACCTCGCTCTGAAGATCCATAACCGGCATTCCACGCCCTTCCGAAGACTTGAATCGATGCTAAATACTCCCCAAACTAGCCAATGATTATGAAAATTCATTAATATACAATACACTACTCATATTAATCCAATTTATAACAATTCCCAACCCCGATTGAAAGGTTGACAAAAATGTCCTCGGGCCCACGTGCTCGGATTCTGAAAAATTATGAAGATTAAGCTTACCCATGACTCCACGAACTCAAATATATGATTTTCTCTTAATTCCATACCCATAATCGTGGTCAAATTCCAACAATATCAACTTTTTAGGTTTCCCCTCAAACCCCAAGTTTTCTACAAATTTCCATGTCCAAATTCGTATATAATCATGTATTTAAGTCAAAACTAACATGAATTACTTACCTCATGTTTGGTGGTGAAAATGGCACCTCAAAGTTGCTCCAAATCGGCTCCAATGGAATAAAATGGGGTTGAAATGGACCCAATCCCCGATTTTAAAAGAACGTCACTGCCTCCAGCATTTCCGCATCTGCTGTCAGAGGACAGCATTTGCAAGAAATGGACCGCATCTGCGAAATGGGCCAAAAGAGCTGGGATCGCTTCTGTGGTTTCGAGACTGCGTCTACGGAGCCGCTTCTGTGGTTCCTGGCCTGACCTGGCCTAGGCCGTTTTTGCGATGGTAGGACGGCATCTACGGCCTTGCACCTGCGGTCCACCAACCGCAGGTGCGGTTATGACAGAAGCAGCAGCTTCAACACTTCTCAAAATTTCATTTTCGATCCAAAACCATATAAAAATCCACCTGAGGCCCCCGAGACCCCATCCAATCATACCAACCAGTCCCAAAACACATTACGTACTTGTTCGAGACCTCAAATCATATCAAACAATGCTAAAACCACGAATCGACCTCCAATCCAAGCTTTATGAACTTTAGAATTTCAAATTTTTACTTTCGATGTTTAAACCTATCAAATTCGGTTAACTTCAAATTTTGCACGCAAGTCATATTTATTACGGACCTACTCCAACTTCCGGAATCGAATTCTGACCCCCTATCAAAAAGTCCACTTCCGGTCGAACTTCTCAAAAACCTTTAAATTTCTATCTTTAGCCAAATGACTCTAATATTACCCACAGACCTCCGAATTCACTTCTGATCGCTCTCCCAACTCCAGAATCACCATACAGAGCTACTCCCTGACTCGAAATCTCAAACGGACATCGATAACACTGAAATGCACTTCAACCCAAACTTATAAAATTTATTCCAAAATGCTAACTTCCACAATAGGCGCCAAAACACTCCTGGGTCATCTAAAATCTGACCCCAACATACACCCAAGTCTGAAATCATTATACGAACCTGCTGGAACCTTTAAATCCTGATTCCGAGGTTGTTTAATCAAAAATCAGATCTTAGCTAATTCTTTCAACTTAAAGCTTCTAAAATGAGAATTTCCTCTGCAAGTCAACTCTGAACTTCCCGATATTTAATTCCGACCATGCGTACAAGTCATAATGCTTGAATTGAAGTTGCTCATGGCCTCGAACTGTTGAATGGTGCGCTAGGGCTCAAAATGACCAGTCGGGTCGTTACATCCTCTCCCACTTAAACATACATTCGTCCTCAAACGAGCTAGAAACTATGCTTGGGTTGTCTAGAATCACTGCTTAATACCTCATGTACCTACCCGTACTACCACAACTCAATTGGGCACATCAGCTCGATCAAATCTAAATATAACCTCTTTCATTTAGGCAATTAAGCCTTGGAGCCCAGTTTCAACATCCAAAATTCTCTGCTAGGTCTGTTCCAACATACGCTCACCGTATTAATAACTACACGCAGCACCAAAAGATAACTACATACCTTATCTAAATTCACACCTTGCACCACTTTACTCACAGGACCACAATAGCATTCTCTGATCGAATAAATCGAAATTCCACGAATATAATGCCCCCATTGCACCTCATGACCTACATAGGTCTTTCTTTGGTTCTTACAATATCACCAAGATGGAAAAGATGTGTAAAAATTCATAACCAACTGTCGAACCCACAATTCATCAGGTTTATACTCCTGACAAGAAGCATCATCTCATTCTGAACAAGATAATGGTATTTGATCCTTGATATACTTCATGTAATTAGGTTGCACTGATCCTAAATACAATGATCTCGTCTCACCCAGTACGAACCGCTCAGGCAATAAGCCACCCCGGACACTGTTGCGACCCCTTTTTCTCGTAAAATCGGGTTTACGGCATTTGGAGGGACAACTAATTCCTTTTGAGAACTTGGTTTTGCATTTGAAGAGTCTCCACCTAATGATTGGGGTGCATTAGGACACCAAAAGAGTTTGATTTGAATAACCATAGATAGGGTAATGGCTTGAAATTATTCTATGGGGAAGGTGTTAGGCACCCCTCAAACTCCACTAGTGTGGTTCCCATCCAGACAATTATTGTGAATTGAAGTGCAATTAGCATATAGGCAGAAAAGGCTCAAATAAGAGGGGATTTCAACACATAATGGTTTGAAAGTAAACAAAGTTTGAAAGAACAATTAGAAAGGCTAATTTTAAATAAGGAGTTAAAATGCTAAAGAAAAGAAATAAAGAATAAAAGGAAGGGGTCCTACGTTTATTAAAAATATAGATCACCCCACACAATGTCCAATAATCACTCCTCAATGAGGGGATACACGTGACATTATCGTGTGGTTATCATATCCATATCTATCCTTCCCAACCCGTTAAGGTATTTAAAGCGATGATTGGTCTCAGTTATTTACTGCATGCTATTACCCCTCCCACTCTTATCAGTCCTTGAGGCACTTAGGACTACTAATCCTAAAAGGGAGGGATATTAGGCTTATTTGAAGTTTCAAAGGTAAAACTCTAAGGCGACATACAAAACACATATTGCATATTTTGGGGAGAGCATATAAACATACAAAGGCTCACATATACCTCCTTAAACAAATAAAGCATATAATTAGCATGACTTGCACATACTTTTTAGGTCTTGATTAAAAATACCAAAGACGAGGGAGTTAAAATATTGAGGCAGATTGGTTCATTACATAACTTAGATAAGAAGTCCAAATCAGGTCTGCCTGCTGGTTATAATGATTAATAGAAACAGAATAAGTTCACAGTTATTACTCTAAGGCTTGCCTAAGTATTTAGACGAAATCTTATTGGCATGATATCTACAAATTTTAGAAGGTGATGAGATAGTGAGGCTCGAAATGAATTGTTTAAAGTCCTATATGCATACTTGTTAAGATCGTTAAGTGAGGGACTTAGATTATCAAAAGAGATGCAGAATGTACAAGAATTAAAAATTTGGTTACAGGTTTTGCGGGTGATGGAATCAACTTTTACTGATTTTATATATAATGTGACTGTGAATGAAAACGAATCAGAAATGCTCGAGGATCCCTATAGGCATGATTTCTATGCATTACTGATTTTTAGACGTGGTATCTAATTGCAAAAACCTTATAGACATGGTATCTAAATGCAGAAACTTGTGTTAAACCTTATAGACATGGTATCTAAATGAAGAAACTTGTGTTAAACCTAATGACAAGGTACCTAAATGCAGAAATTTGTGTTAAACCTTATAGATATGGTATCTAAATGCAGCTTGAATTATGCAAAATATCCCTATAGGCGTGGTTTCTAAGCGAAGTTTGAATATGCAGAAGTTAAAAACACCCTATAGGCATGATTTCTAGGTGACGTTTGAATATGCATAAGTTAAAAAATACCCTATAGGCATGATTTCTAGGTGAAGTTTGAATATGCAGAAATTAAAAAAGCACCCTATAGGCATGATTTGTAGGTGAAGTTTGAAAATGCAGAAATTAAAAAAACACCCATAGGAATGATTCCCACCCTGTTTCACTATCCAGTCCCAAATGTTTATTACAACTTATTACAAACCAGAATAATAAATTACATCAGAAAAGTAAGAAAGCATAACACAACCAGAGGAAGCCTAATTCTTGACTTCTTCTCTGAGATATGAGATAGACCAACTCAAAGTCCATTGATCCTAAGCCTTTCTCCAATTTGAGTGTGTCAGAGTTCCCTAAGAGCCTCAATAGGACTCCAGCAGTGCTCACACCCAAATTGTATCACTAGAATAGGGACAAGTGTAGTGTGGAAGTGTCAGCCCTCAAGAGTCCAAGTTAAGAAGGAGCTCAATGGGTCTTAAATCAAGGCTCACAAGAGAGGGGCAGAACTTAAGTCTAAGAGATAGTGCAAGTAAAGAAACAGAGCTTTAAGAACTAAGGAAGTAAAGAAGGGGGAAAGAGGTGCTGGGAAACAGTTACAGAGTGAAAGATTTCACACAAAGGGGGTTCAGGGATTGGGAACTGCCAACAGCCTATGTACATAGGCATTAGTTAATTTTGGGCAAGCACAACAATAGGGAGTGTTGTTTTGCTTACAAAATCAACAAGAATACACAACATATAATGGTAAAATAGAGTTTATGATCCCAAGGGAATCAAGTTTGAGTCATAGACAGCAATACTTAATACTGTCATACCTCAAACAAGCCATTAGTATCAAACATCTTGGGGTAGGGGTTTAGGATGCATAATAGATTCAGAACAGGAACAAGGTAATAACAACATGCTTAGAATAAAGTCCTTGTGACGACCCAAAGGGTCATCACCTATTTCCTCATCTGTTTCATGCTTTCGAGGCCTTGAAAACCTCATTTTTACTTGCCTCGTTTTGCGTGCATAGTCCGGGCGTGTAGCCGGAAAGCTTTTATGTTGAAAAATGCGAAATCTGTGAAAACATTGAAGAAATTTGATATTAAGATGATTAAAGTTGACTTTGGTCAACATTTTTGGTAAACGGACCCGGACCGGTGATTTGACGGTCCTGGAGGGTCCGTAGAAAAATATGGGACTCGGGCATGTGCCCGGAGTCGAAATCCGAGTTCTAGAACCCGAGTAAAAGAATTTTTCTGTTAAATTGTTTTTCTGAAATTGTTAAGGAA
>MU733660.1:57909-84956 GCA_026770625.1 Nicotiana glauca
TTGTTCAAGCAAAAGGAGTTGAATTTGAGGTAGAGGAGGTGGTTGGAGTTGTTGAAAGATTATGATGTTACTATTTGGTACCACCCGGGGAGAGCCAATGTGGTGGCCGATGCATTGAGTAGGAAGTCCGCCAGCATGGGTAGTCTTGCCTATGTTCCGGTCAGCCAGAGACCGCTTGCTTTGGATATTCAGGCTTTGGCCAATCGGCTGGTGAGGTTGGACATTTCTGAGTCTAGCAGAGTGTTAGCTTGCACGGTCGCTCGTTCTTCATTATTGGAGTGTATCCGTGATCGGCAGTTTGATGATCCCTATTTGTGTTCCTTGAGAGACACGATGCAGCGTGGAGGTGCTACGAAGGTGACTTTAGATGATGATGGTGTTTTGAGATTGCATAGGCGAGTTTGTATGCCCAATGTTGATGGGATTTGAGAGTTGATCTTAGCCGAGGCCCATAGTTTGCGGTATTCTATACACCCGGGCGCCGCGAAGATGTATCGGGACTTGCGGCAGCATTATTAATGGCGTAGGATAAAGAAACATATTGTTGCATATGTGGCTAGGTGTTTGAATTGTCAGCAGGTCAAGTATGAGCATCGGAGGCCTAGTAGTTTGTTTCAGAGGATTGAGCTTTCCGAGTGGAAGTGGGAGAGGATTACTATGGATTTTGTTACTGGACTTCCGGTGACTCGGAAGAAGTTTGATGCTATTTCGGTCATTGTTGATAGGCTGACTAAGTCAGCGCATTTCATTCCTGTTGCCACCACCTATTCATCGGAGAGATTAGCTGAGATCTACGTCCGGGAGATTGTTCTCCTTCATGGGGTGCCGACATCTATCATTTCGGACCAGGGTACGCAGTTTACCTAGCGCATTTGGAGAGCAGTTCAGCAGGAGTTAGGCACCCAGGTTCAGTTGAGCACAGCATTCCATCCTCAGACGGACGGTCAGTCCGAGAGGACTATTCAGATATTGGAGGATATGCTCCGAGCCTGTGTCATTGATTTTGGAGGCTCTTGGGACCAGTTTTTGCCTTTTACAGAGTTTGCCTACAACAACAGCTACCAGTCTAGCATTCAGATGGCTCCATATGAGGTGTTGTATGGTAGGCGATGTCGGTCTCTAGTCGGATGGTTTGAGCCGGGAGAGGCTCGGTTATTGGGTACAGATTTAGTTTAGGAGGCCTTGGATAAGGTCAAGATCATTCCGGACAGGCTTCGTTCGGCTTAGTCGCGGCAAAAGAGTTATGCAGATTGTAAGGTTCGAGATGTAGCTTTCATGGTTGGTGAGCGGGTCTTGCTCCGAGTGTCGACTATGAAGGGCGTGATGATATTTGGGAAGAAGGGCAAGCTCAGCCCTAGGTTCATTAGCCCATTTGAGGTTTTAGATCGTGTGGGAGAGGTGGCTTATAGACTTGCCTTGCCACCTAGCTTGTCAGTCGTGCATCCAGTGTTTCATGTGTCTATTCTTCAGAGGTATCACGGCGATCCTACCCACGTGTTAGATTTCAGCACTGTCCAGTTGGACAAGGATCTTCTTTCTGACTCATCTATTTCCTGACTCAGGTACTTCTTTCTTTTGTCCGTTCGAGGACGAACGGTTATTTTAGAGGTGGAGGATGTGACGACCCAAAGGGTCATTACCTGTTTCCTCATCCCTTCCGTGCTTTCGAGGCCTTGAAAATCTCACTTTTACTTGCCTCGATTTGCGTGCGCAGCCGGAAAGCTTTTATGTTGAAACATGTGAAATCTATGAAAGATTTGAAGAAATTTGATATTAATATGATTAAAGTTGACTTTGGTCAACATTTTTGGTAAACGGACCCGGACCCGTGATTTGACGGTCCCGGAGGGTCCGTAGAAAAATATAGGACTCGGGCATGTTCCCAGAGTCGAAATCAGAGGTCTAGAACCCGAGTAAAAGAATTTTTCTATTAAATTGTTTTTCTGAAATGGTTAAGGAAAATGGAAATGAAAATTGATTAAAAGATTATGGTATCGGGCTCGTATTTTGGTTCCGGCGCCTGGTACAAGTCTTATATATTGTTTAAGCGCTTTCTGTGAAGTTTGGTCGAAATCGGATGTTGTTTCACGTGTTTCGGACTATGAGTTCCAAGTTTGAAAGTTTATGAAGTTTAGAAGAAAAATCATGAGTTTGAGGCTTGATTCAATGATTTTGATGTTGTTTTGGCGATTTGATCGCTCAAGTAAGTCTGTAGGATGTTTTTAAAGTTGTTTGAATAATTGGTTTGGAGCCCCGAGGGCTTGGGAGAGTTTTGGATAGGCATCGGATTGCATTTCTCATTGTTGAAAAACCTGGTGTGCTTTAGTTCTGCAGGCTTCGCAATTGCGAAGCCAGCACTCGCAAATGCCAGCTCGCAATTGCGAGCTTTTTATCGCAAATGCAAAATATCACTTGGGCCGCTTCCTTCGAAAATGCGAAGAAATCGATCGCAACAGTGATGCCTGCCTTTAGCCTCAACCTTCGCAAATACGAACATTTGCCCGCTATTGCGATATTGGACCTTCGCAAATGCGACCTGTTTTTCGCAAATGCGAACCGTCCAGTAACCTTCATAGTTCGCAAATGCGAACTCAACTTTGCAATTTCCATATTTGGTCGGGGTTCGCAATTGCGAACCCCTGTTCGCAATTGCGACATCAGAGACCTGCATTTTTCATACTTAATCAAATTTTAACCCCATTTTTCATATCTCTCAAACCCAAACACCCATTGACGATTTTCCAAGAAAACATTCTTCTCCAATCCATTTGTAAGTTGATTTTCACTTAATTTCTTCAATATTTAATATCATTTATCATGTTTTCATCTTAAAATCAAGGTTTTCATGGGTGAAAATTGGGATTTTGGGTAGAACCTAGGTTTTCTTAAAATTGGGAAGTTGGACCTCAATTTGAGGTTCGATTTCAAAACAAATCATAGATATGAACTCGTAGGGGAATGGGTAACCGGGTTTTGGTTCGAACCTCGGGTTTTGACCACGTGGGCCCGGGGGCATTTTGGGAATTTTTGAGTAATACTTTGGGAAATTCATTTTTATGCATTCAAGTTGATTCAATTAGCATTTGTTGATACATTCAAGCGATTTGTGACTAGATTCGAGCGGCTTTGTGGTGAATTCGAGGGGTAAAGCAATACTAGAGGCTTGAGTGGATTTTTGGAGCAATTGAGGTAAGTGTTTGATCTAACTTTGGCTTGAGGAAATAGGATTAGAGTATTATTAATTGTTAATTGCTAAATGATCGACTACGGTGTATAGGCATGGTGACGAGTATCTATACACCGGTGTCTAGCATGACCGTGGGTCTTTGTTGGTACTTGTTTTGGTATACTTTGGGACTCTTCCAAGCTAATTATTGATTTTCTACATATTGTGAAAGGTTTGAGGATTAATTATGAATTGTGAATTCTTTGAAGCGTTGGCTCAAACGATAAAAT
This sequence comes from Nicotiana glauca, assembly GCA_026770625.1. Classification (NCBI taxonomy): domain Eukaryota; kingdom Viridiplantae; phylum Streptophyta; class Magnoliopsida; order Solanales; family Solanaceae; genus Nicotiana; species Nicotiana glauca. Next base: position 61,366 of record MU733660.1, read on the forward strand.
ACTATTGAGTAAGAAATGAAAGAATTGGAAAGAGATATGATTATCTCCCTTGTCGGGGGACTACTTCGCCGGGGTTAGGCCAGGCACTTACCAGCACATGGGGTCGGTTTTGCTGATGCTACACTTCTATGCTTTTTGCACAGATCACGGTACCGGAGCAGCTTTTGGACCACAGCAGCAGTTGAGTGGGAGCTGACTTCAGTCCGGGGACTACGAGGTAGCCTAGCTGGCGTTCGCAGGCCGAAGTCCCTTTCTATATTTCTATTTGTTTTCATTGTACCGAAGCAGACATTATGTATTCTTTTCATTCGGACTTGTTTGTAGCACTCTTTAGAGGTTTGTGAGATAGCGACTCCAGTTCTTGGGTAGTGAAATATTTAACTTCCGCATTATTGGTTTCCAGTTATTTATGTTACAAGAGACTTTCGCTTTATTTAAAGGTTTATTTTGCTATTACTATTGTGTTGCTTTTCAAAAGGTGTAAGTGTTTGGCTTGCCTAGCTCCCACAGTAGGCGCCATCACGACTCCCGATGGTGGGAAATCCGGGTCGTGACTGTCCTGAATTAAACACAAGTAGTAGGCAGACAAGAAAACAAAAGTATTAAGTAAACATATTGTTGTGATGCTGAAATCTTAATCAAGACATACCAGTTCAAAGAAGCAAAAATGCAGTAAAAGCAGGTAGCCAGATTTTGAAGACAGGCCACAGTAGAAGTAGCAAGAGAGAATATTTTGAGTATGAGTGTGAGTTCAGAAACTAAGAGTGTTCGTGTCTGTGTTAATGAAATAGCAGAGTATTTATAGTTTGAAAACATGTGGAAAATAAGGCAAGAGTCATAGTTCAGCAGCAATTATGGAACTATGTACTAATTAAAATCAAATCAATACTAAGGACTTCCTTTAATAAGGGAGTTAAAATCAAACGGTAATGGGTAGAAAACATTTAAGGAAAGAAAACAAGTAGAGCATCATGTGTAGAATAGATAATTAGGGGTAAGTACATAGGAGTTTAATTAAAGTAAGAATCTTCAAAATATTCGGTTAACCAAATAAGGTAAGAAACACAATAAATTTAAAGAATATTGAGACAATCAGCACACAGTAAATCAATGTGTCAAGGATTCGAGATTACTGATTTGGGGAGAATAAAATGGGTTCCCATGAATAAACAAATAAACCAAGTTAAAGACAAGAGAATTAAAAGTCTAAAGGGAAGTTTTCAAATCAATCCAAGAAACAGGGAAATCAGTAAAACAAGGAAAGAATCAATTACACGAGTGCAATTAGAATTTTACAAGGAGGTTTTAAATCAGTCCAAAATTGAAGGTCATTTTAGAGGGAAATTTAGCATATAAAAGAGTACATAAACATTAGGCATGCGAGGTTAAACTATGGCAAAGAGAAGCAGCATGCAATAATAATTACAAAGTCCAGCCAACAGTAAAACATGGTAATCCCATAGGTCAATTTAGTAATTGGGAAAAGAGGGCATCAGAAGCATGCAAAAAGGGTCAAGTAAAAAGACCTTTCTGAAAAAAATATAGTCTAGTTTCAGAGATTGCAGGAAACCAAATCACATAGAGAAATAGAAGTTGAAACAAAAAGGACTTTGAATCCAGTCGTGCAACTTCAAATAGATGAAGCAGTTTTAGAGGCTCAAATAGGTCCAAAGAAATTAGGGTTTTGATACTAGTCAAATTCAGGGATAATGAACAAGCAAATCACGTAGCACAGAGTCTCAGAACTCGAATGAACCCAAAGTTTTAGGGGTTTCACCATCAACTGAGTCTAGAGATGAAAAATAAATAATCGAACAAATACTAACACAAAAATATATTCAGAAACCTCAAAAGAAACTACAAACTCGTGACATGCAAACTCTAGTAAAAGAACGACATAAGGAAACACAATAGGTCATGTCAAAAATCATAGAAAGCTTAGAAATAACTTGACAAAACCTAAATCGAAAAAGATAAAGGGGTTTTAAAGGCAAAGTTTTGGAAGAAACATTGAGAAAACATTTAGAAGTTCTAGATCAAACACAGATTTAAACATATCTAAAATAAATCGGAAGAACCTTAAAGGTTAGGGTTTCAGACGAAACTCAGACGATGAGAAAGGCTAGGAAAATTATCGATCCAAGCAGGAGAAGTCAAGAATCAGGCTTGAATAGCCATGGCTGGTCGGAGCAAAGTCAAAGGTGACCAGAGACAGCCATAGAACTGAAAACAACCAAGGTTTGGACCAAACTTTCCCAGGATTCAGCCTTGAAACCGTGATAATCGGGCATATAGAAGCCAAATAAGGTAGATACAGGCCTCTGGTGGCTTTGGAAGCCATTGATTTGGGCAATTTTAGGTGGTGGTTGAGGGTGGAGGCTAGGGTTTGAGAGAGTGTTTGAGATAGAATTGGGATCTGGAGGTAGCTGAATGAGAGAAATGATAGAGTTTAGGGGTTGTTTGGGATTAATTATGGAAAGGGGGTTTGGTGGCCGTTGATCATTTTGATTAACGGCCTGGATTGATCGGGTACGCAGGGGGATCCGAGCGGGTTATTTAGTTGGGTCTGATGTCGGGTATGATTAGGATTTGGGTTGGGTAATTGGGTTTAAAATTGGGATTCAATTCCGGCCAGAATTGAAACACAATTCGGCTATATTTTAAATAGCCACATTTCCCTTATTTATTTTATAAAAAATAGTAAAGTAATTTCTAGAAATAAACTAAATGTACTAAAATGATTAATAATACATAATTATCACATTAAAAATATTGGACCTAATTTTTATAGACATAAACATAATTAAATCTAAAAGAGGCTTCTATTGTAATTATATGCAATTTAGCCTTAAAAATACTAAAAAATTTATAAAAATATAAAAAAATTATCTTTGCTATATTTTAGTACAAAATATGAGATTCCAATAAATGAATCACTAAACTGATTATTTTGGGCATAATTACTGGGCTTTTCTGGATAAAATAAGGCAATAAATTAATTTAAAAATTAAAGAAAAATAATAAAATGTGTGTACATACTTATATATGCATATATATGCTATTTTGAGAGTATTTTGCATATTAAAAATATATAGGAAAAAATTGGGTATCAACAACTGCCCCTCTTTACCCGAGAAGGATGAAAGAGTTGTCGGGTAAAGATATGATGGCCAATTTTGACCTGGCGAAACGGTATAAAGAGGTTTGGCCGTGCTCTTACTTCTTATATCCCTACATATCCCTGGTCTTACGGGAATCAGGCCATATGTAGTTCAGGATCCGTCGTCGAAGTATGTCGATAGAGACTTTTCAATAACAGACGCAATATTCAAGACGGAGTGAATGGTTAAAGTCTAATAGGGCTGCGGGAACTGGAGCAGGATCATTCCTACCGAGATGTTTATTGCTCCCTGGTTTACCTGCAAATAAGCAATACAAGTATACATTGTGCGTATATTTAAACGTGATGCAAATTCCCGTCGGACCATGAATGTTATCTTTGTACGGTTAGGATGACGTCCTTAGACCATGATGTCCTAGGCCATGAAGCGTATAATAATAAAGGATTCGCAGGCCATGAAATGATGCTCTTGGGCTATGAGAATGATGCCTCCGAACCATGATGCCTTTGAATAAATGATATGCAAAAGATTAAGGGATCCTCAGGCCATGGCACGATGTTCTCGGGCTATGCAAATGGTGCCTCTGAATAATGACGCCCTTGGATAATTTGGCGATCTTTCATCCCATGAGATGTAGTATTTGGCGATCTTTCAGCCTATGAAATGAAATAGGTGGCGATCTTTTAGTCATGCAAATGTAAATAAGGTGACGGTCTTTCAGCCATGCAAATGTAAATAAGGTGGTGATCTTTCAGCCATGCAAGTGTAAATGAGGTGGCGATCTTTTAGCCATGCGATGCAGATGGAGACAATGTTTAGTGTCAAAAACCAGAATGGTAGCCTTATGCAATACAGAAAAATGCAGATGGAGACTGTGTTTAGTCTTGGAAGGCAGAATGGTAGCCTTATGCAATGCAGAAAAATGCAGATAGAGACAGTGTTTAGTATCGAAAGGTAGAATGGTAGCCTTATGCAATGCAGAAAAATGCAGATGGAGATACTGTTTAGTCTCAGAAGGCAGAATGGTAGCCTTATGCAATGCAAAAAAATGCAAATGGAGACAGTGTTTAGTCTCGGAAGGCAGAATGGTAGCCTTATGCAATGCAGAAAAAATACAGATGGAGAAAGTGTTTAGTCTCGAAAGGCAGAATGGAAGGCAGAATGGTAGCCTTATGCAATGCAGAAAATGCAGATAGAGACAGTGTTTAGTCTCGGAAGGAAGAATGGTAGTCTTATGCAATGTAGAAAAAATATAGATAGAGACAGTGTTTAGTCTCGGAAGGCAGAATATGGTAGCTTTATGCAGTGTAGAAATGAAATAAAATGGCAAATGGTAATAGAGTTTTCTTAGCTGATAGCAGGTTGTGATATTGTGACTGCTGGGGACATTGTGATATAGGGAATATCACCGGCGTGCGTGGATATCAAATGCGAGTAAGTGAAACATTTCTGAGAGTTTTGTTCATGTATAATGTTTGTCTCGTGAGTGTATAGTATTTCAAATGCTTTCGCAATCCAAGTGTCTGCATCCAAAGAAAAATTGTGAGTTTTGTAGAGGGGGAGGTTAGTTTGCATCCCCGCTGGTTATGCTTGACCTGCTCGGCTTTGATCTGGTGATATTGTGTCGTATTATTGGGGTAGCGTTGCTAAACAAAGAAATTTTAGCAATAAATATGCATGAATTTGTAAAAAGGACATGACATAAGTATACAATTAAGAGACACCTTTTAGATGAACCGACGACTGTGACGTGGCTCAAGACATTGCCACCTCTCTCGCTACGGAATTTTGAGGGTCCTTCTTAAAATTCTGCCCCAATTTACTGGGTTGATGCTTCCGGCTACTGCTGGTGATGATCGGCTGAAATTACTTAAGAATTTTGAGGCACCTCCTAAAACTTTTGTCCCAGTTTCCAATTACGAGGGAAATGAAATTTTTATTGAATTGTGACCGAACCCATAGGGCTGCCTACGTATCCCCTCTTAAACGGGAATCAAGTCAGACGTAGTTCAATTTACATCATATACGAAAACATAAAGATTACACGTAGTAACGCTTGACTGCATCTGAGTTGATTTGTTTTGGCCAAACTTCTCCATCCATTTCGGCAAGTAGAAGAGCTCCTCCTGTCAGAACCCGGTGAACCATGTATGGACCCTGCCAGTTGGGGGAAAACTTCTCTTTGGCTTCATCTTGATACGAGAAAATTTTCTTTAACACCAGCTGCCCTGGCATGAACTGTCTCTGCTTGACTTTTTTGTTGAAGGCTATGAAATGAAGGTTGTGGAGATGAGGATGCTCAAGTGGATAAGCGGTCTCACCAGGTTAGATAATATTAGGAATGAGGTTATTCGGGAGAAGTTAGGGGTGGCCCCAGTAGATGAGAAGATGTGGGAAGCGAGGCTCAGGTGGTTCGGACATGTGCGGAGGAGAAGCCCCGATGCCCCGGTGAGGAGTTGTGAGCGGCTAGCGGTGGTTGGTGCGAGTCGAGGCAGAGGGAGGCCTAAGAGGTATTGGGGAGAGGTGATTAGGTAGGACATGGATAGATTGTGGATTTTTGAGGATATGGCCCTTGATAGGAAAGTCTGGAGGTCTAGTATCAGGGTTGTAGGATAGGGGCTTCTAGAATTTTTCGTAATTCTGTCCCGGGGCCAGGGGGGTTGTAGGATCATAGATGATCTATGTATTGTATTGTGCCCGCTCATGGTAGTTACTGGTTGATATTATTGCATGCCATTTTATCGATGGTTTATGTTTAGATAATTATTTATGTTATTTCTGCTGGAGTTCCTAATGCTCTTTTATTTTTGTTTTTGTTTTTGTTTTTATTTTCCTTCTCTTTTTCCTGAGTCGAGGGTCGATTGGAAATAGCCTCTCTGCCCTTTTGGGTAGGGGTAAGGCCTGTGTACGTATTACCCTCCCCAGACCCCACAACTAGGTAGTTGTTGTTGTTGCTCTGGACATTCTGTTCTGATAAAGTTGACCATGGCAAACTGCATTCATTCTTTTTCCATCTATAAGAGCCAGCTGCTTGTAATGATTCTTTACTCATTCTGCATCGGCGAGCTCAGCTTCCTGTACGATTCTTAAGAAGGTAATTTCTACTTCGGCGGGAATGACAGCTTTTGTACCATAAACCAGCATATAGGGGGTTTCCCCAGTTGATGTGCGGACTGTGGTGTCATATCCTAATAGAGCAAATGATAACTTTTCGTGCCATTGCTTATGCTTCTCTATCATTTTCCTCAATATCTTCTTGATGTTCTTGTTAGCTGCTTCCACAACTCCATTCATTTGCGGCCAGTAGGCTGTAGATTTCTTGTGTCTGATCTTGAAGGTTTCACACATGGCTCTCATCAAGTCCCTGTTGAGGTTGGAAACGTTATCAGTGATGATTGATTCTGGAATCCCGAATTGAAAAACAATACGATCGCAGACAAAGTTCACCATGACTTTCTTAGTCACTCCTCTGTAAGATCCTGCTTCGACCCATTTGGTGAAATAATATATGGCTACTAAGATAAACATGTGTCCATTTGAAGAAATGGGCTCAATTAGACCAATAACGTCCATTCCCCAGGCGGCGAATGGCCAAGGCGAGCTTGTTGCATGTCAGCATGAATCTGACAGTGATGGCATTTTCAGAAATACTGGATGCAATCTGTCTCCATAGTCATCCAAAAGTAACTGGCCCAGAGTATCTTTTTTGCTAAAAAAACCATTCATATTTGGACCACAAGTCCCGGCATGAATCTCCTCTAGCAACCTGGCTGCTTCATTTGCGTCGACACGCCTTAATAATTCCAAATCAGGAGTCCTCCTATACAGGATTCCTCTGATGTAAAAGAAATTGCTGGACAACCTCTGAAGTGTGCATTTCTGAGTAGGATTTGCAAGTTCTGGGTATTCGCCTTTGCCAAATATTCCCTAATATCATGAATCCAAGGCTTTCCATCTGCTTCTTCTTCAACATGGGCACAATAAGTTTTACTAATCATGGATCTTTACTAGAATGGGATCAATGAAGTTTTTGTCTGGATGTTGTATCATGGATGACAGGGTAGCCAATGCATCGACAAATTCATTCTGGATTATGGGAACATGTTGGAATTTTGTCTTTGTGAACCTCTTCCTCAATTCTTGTACGTAATGCAGATACGGGAGTATCTTGGAGTTCTTGGTTGCCCATTCTTCTTAGACCTGATTAATGAGTAAGTCTGAATCTCCAATCAGTAGCAACTCTTGAACGTTTATGCTAGTGGCCATCTTGAACCCTAGGATGCAGGCTTCATACTCGACCATATTGTTGGTGCACGGGAACCTAGTTTGGAAGACACCGGATAATGCTGACCGATTTCTGATACTAGAACTGCTCCTATGCCAACTCCTTTGAAATTTGTTGCTTCGTCAAAAAACATTCTCCAGCCATCATAGAATTCTGCAATGTTTTCTCCTATGAGTGATACCTCTTCGTCAGGAAAATACGTCTGTAGGGGTTTGTATTCTCCATCCACGGGGTTTTCAGCAAGGTGATCTGCTAGTGTCTATCCCTTGATTGCTTTCTGAGTCACGTAAACAATGTCGAACTCACTCAACAGGATTTGCTACTTGGCCAGCTTGTCGATGGGCATGGGCTTCTGAAAGATGTGCTTCAAAGGTTCCATCCTTGATATGAGATATGTAGTATAGGCACAGAAGTAATGCCTCAGCTTCTGAGCTACCCAAGTTAGAGCACAACAGGTGCACTCTAACTGAGAATACCAGGCCTCGTACGGGGTGAACTTCTTACTGAGGTAATAGATGGCCAGCTCTTTCCTCCATGTTTCGTCATGCTGGCCTAGAACATAGCTGAAAGCTCCATCCAATACTACAAGGTAGAGTAATAGAGGTCTACCCATCTCGGGCCAGACCAAAACTGGTGGTGTTGATAGGTATTCCTTGATTCTGTCGAAATCTTTTTGGCAGTCATCAGTCTATTTGGTAGCGGCATCCTTTTGTAGCATCTTAAAGATTGGCTCACAGATAACTGTAGACTTTGCTATGAATCGACTGATGTAGTTGAGTCTCCCTAAGAAACTCATCACGTCCATCTTATTCTTTGGTGGTGGAAATTCTTGAATAACTTTGACCTTTGATGGATCCAGTTTTATTCATCTACAACTCATAATAAACCCAAGTAATTTTCCATCGGGAACCCCAAATGCACACTTTGCGGGATTCAGTTTCAGGTTGTACCTTCGCAATCTATTGAAAAACTTTCTCAAATCTTCCATGTGATCGGTGGCCTTCTTGGACTTGATGATAACGTCATCTACGTACACCTCAATCTCCTTGTGTATTATATCATGAAAAATGGTATTCATAACCCTCATGTAGGTGGCCCCTACATTCTTTAACCCAAACGGCATCATCTTGTAGCAGTGCATTCCCCACGGAGTAATGAAAGCTGTTTTCTCAGCATCTTCTTCATCCATCCAAATCTGATGGTAACCAGTGAAATAATCCACGAACAATTGCAATTCGTGCTTGGCGCAATTGTCAATCAGTATGTGCATGTTTTGTAAAGGGAAGTCATCTTTCGGACTAGCCCGGTTGAGATCCCGATAGTTGACACAAACTCTAATATTCCTATACTTCTTTGGTACTGGTACATTGTTGGCTAACCATGTCGGGTATTATACTGGCCTAGGAACCTTAGCTTTGACCTGCTTAGTGACTTATTCCTTGATTTTCAAACTCATAGCAGGTTTGAACTTTCTGAGCTTTTGCTTTACCAGCGGACATGTTGGATCAGTTGGCAGTTTGTGGGCCACAATAGACGTGCTCAAGCCTATCATGTCGTCATACAACTAGGCAAATATGTCCTCACATTCCTTTAGAAATTCTGTGTATTCCTTCTTTTCTGATGGTGATAAGTGGACGTTGATTCGCATTTCTTTGACGTTTTCTGCATCTCCCAGGTTAACAACCTCAGTCTCGTCCAGGTTGGACTTTGATCTATTTTCAAAATTCTCAACTTTCTTAACAATCTCCTCCAGTATGTCATCTTCTTCTGAATCTATGTCCATTTGTTGCATTGTCTCATTGCATGTCACGTTCACCAGTTCATCAAGATAAGTAATAGTAATGCTGTATAAGTAAAGTAATGAGAGAAAATAATAAGAGTGTTGATTTATAAGGAAAATCTAAATGCTTTGATAAATTTCATAGCTGTTTTGAACATTGAAGATCTTATTGCGGAAATTTAAAATGTGAAAGAAAAAAATTAACTAGTAAAAATAAAAGATAGTGCATGATGCTTGTTCAGCCTTGCTACCCCGATGCTTGCCAGGCTATAGTGGTTCTGATGGTCCAGTTATTTAGGTGTGCTCCTTTGCTTACAGCCTGTATGGAAGGGCCTCCGTCCCCCTCCTCCTTGAGAATGACACAACAATCCATATTATCATCTTCTAGGAACAAATTTTTTACCGCTGCCAGTTCTTCCTCTTCATCTGACCCATAGATAACAGCGGTCGGTTGGAAAGTCTATTACACGTGTGGTATTGGCTTTTCTAGCATATAGTAAGGACCGCTCCATGGTGGCTACCAGTTGTTGAATTCTTCCCAGGTATACTCATATCCCAGACCGAAGGTGGTGCCAAGTTCCTCAGGTTTTATAGGCTTAGCGATTCCTTGAAGGTTCTTGCCAAGCCCCTTACCCGGTTCGTACCCACTCCAATTTAATATGCTCCTCGATTTTATTGTCCCGCCATTTGTACTTGTCAATGGCGTTGACTCGCTCGATGTGGTGACAGGTCTCCCCACCTAACATTTTTTTGCCTCTGCTGCCGGAATGGTCTGGTGACTGTACATAGGATTGCTACCATCGTCGTGAATCATCACCTCCTAGTGATTCCGCTCAAATTTTACCGCCTAATGTAGTGTTGATGCTACGGCACCAGCAGCATGAATCTAGGGTCTTCCCAATAGCAGATTGTAAGATGTCGGCACGTCTATTACTTGAAAATCAACATCAAACCAAGTAGGCCCCATTTGCAAACACACACTAATTTCCCCAATTGTGGACCTTTGGGAACCGTCGAAAGCTTTTACGTTGATGGCCCCATCCGTTATCTCGTGTAGTCCCTTACCCAACGTCCTGAGTGTTATCAATGGACAAATGTTGAGGCTGGATCCCCCATCAATCAGGACTCTGGTGATAAAATAATCTTCGCATTACATGGTGATGTGCAATGCCTTGTTGTGACTCAACCCTTCTGGTGGCAGCTCATCTTCATGAAAAGTGATTTTGTGACTTTCCAATACATGTCCTACCATTTTAGCCATCTCTCCGTCGGTGATATTGCTTGGCACATATACTTCACTCAGCACCCTTAATAGGGCATTCTTGTGTGCATCGGAATTTTATAGCAAAATAAGGATAGAAATTTGCGTCGGTGTTTTGTTCAGCTGGTCAATAATCGAGTAATCCTTGTCCTGTACATTTCTCCATAGATTATCTGGCCCTATCTCGGTGATGGTTGGCTATCTAGAAGCCTGCTTGCTCGACTCAGCCAGATGTTCCGGGGTATAAACTCTACCAGTTCTCGTCATACCCTGCGCTACAATAGCCTCTCCGAACATAACCTTGCATTTTCTTCTTATCTCGGTTGTGTAGACCCATGGTATAGCCTTGTATAGAATGGTGTCATAGCTGACATCGCCACTAGAATTGGCATGGCTATCTTTACTCCGAACGGAGCATGCACCTTAGGCGGTAAAACTGCAACTTCGAATGGTGTAGGTGCCTTTGCTGGAGACACAAATTTGACATCAATTAGCGTTGGTGTCTTTGCAAATGATGGTGCTTCAAACTCAAGTGGCATGGACATATTTACCTCGGCATTCCCAGAGGGCTGAATCTGGACTATGATCGGATTAAGGGTGACTATTGGTTTCTTTGGGTCGTCACCTTCTGTAATCAAACCGATCGATCCCTTGGGATCCCAATCATCCTCTATTTCAATCACGTGAATGCCTCCTCCTTTGTGGTCTGGCAGAAGGTTATTGCAGATATTTGGAGAAAGTTCCTTTGCCACAATAATCTTGTTATCGATTAAAGTATGGATCTTATCTTTCATAGAACGGCATTCGTCAATGGTGTGTACTTTCATGCCAGAATGGTATGCATAGGATTTATTTGGATTAACCCACTGATAATGGTTCTCGGGAGTAGCAGGGATAGGGGTGACGTAACGATCAGCTTTGAGTCTTTCATACAACTGGTCAATAGGTTCAGCAATAGCTGTGTATCATTTCGGAGGCCTTCGGTCAAAGTTTGGTCGAGGTCTAGGGAAGTTTTGGCATGCGGCAGGGGATTGATAGTGGGATGGTTGAGCATTGTAGGCTTGGTAAACATGTGCGGGTTGGGAATATCTCGGTGAAGTAGACTGAATATGGGGGTGGAGGTGATTGATAAGTGGGTGGTAGAGTTTGGTAAGAGGATGAGGGTGCTTGGTAGTTTGGAGTAGGCTGATATGTGAGTGGAGGCATTGGGTAGGTTTGGTATTTGATGGGAGATTTGGTTCTGTGTGCAACCATTACGGATCCTACGTCTCTTTTCTTGGACACACCTCCTGACAGTAAGGCCTTATTTGTAGCTTGTATGGCCTCGACGTTTGTAACCATACCGCTTTTGATGCCCTCTTCGATCCTTTCTCCCAGCTTGATAATGTTAGAAAATTTGTGGCCCTCGATCATCATCAGCCTTTCATAATACTATGTGTCTTGAGCCTGGACAAAGAATTTCTTCATTTGTTCTTCTTCTAAGGCAGGTCTAATCTTAGCACATTCAGACCTCCAGCGAGTAGCATACTCGCGGAATGTTTCTGTGGGCTTCTTATTTAGATTTTGAATATAGAACACATCCGGCGCATTCTCCGTGTTGAACCTGAACCTGTCCTTAATGTCGGACGACATGCTTACATAGTTGAACCACTTCTTTGGATCTTGGCTTATGTACCAAGATAAAGCATCTCCCTTCAAGCTCTTCATTAAAAGCTTCATGCAGATTTTCTCGTCTTTTCCTACTCCAACCAGCTTGTCACAGTATTATCTCAAATGGACCCTTGGATCCCTTATACTATTAAACATCTCGAACTTAGGAGGTTTATGCCCCTCGGGCAGTTCGACATCGGGCTGTATGCAAAGATATTTGTAGTTCAGCCCTTCAATTCCCTTACTTCCTTCGACGCCTTGAATTCGGCTAGTCAATTTCTTAAGTTCTTTAGCCAGGTTTCTGATGAGCAAGTCTTTATCATCAGGCTTGGGTGTGTTTGAGTTGGGTTGGGTGGAGTGTGTCATAGTCTCCATGTAGATAGGGGTGTTATGGTGGGTGTGACAGTGGCCATTTGTGGAGTTTTGAGGTTCTGGGATGAGCAGCGGGGTATTGTTGGAAGTATGTTAGGTGTTGCAATGGTGGTGAGGAGCGGGATGGTGCTTTGGGATGTTGTGTGGAGGTGTAGGGTTCTGAGCATTTGGAAAATTGATATACGGAGTAGTGAAGGAAAATGACATATTTGCCAGATTCCGAACCTGATCAAGTTCTTCTTGGAATTTCAGCAGCTTTTGTTCCAGTTGGGATGTGTTTTCCTTGGGAACCAGAGTACCGTGACCATGAGTTATCTCTACCCGTTTAGTTGAGTTTTCCTTTTTGGCATTGTTCAAATCTTCCATCTTCCCTTTGTTATTGTTTTTGACGGGACTAAGATGAGGAGTGGGTTGAGGGCCCCTGGATCTCGTAGAAAAAGATGATGTTGCCAGAGTGCATGAACTAACCTTTAGGGAGGGGAACAAATAAACAAAACGTAAAAACAAAAAAGTTAACAAGTCAGTGAGGATCATAAAAAGATGTTGCAATATTTAAACACATAGTGCAGGAATGTAAAGCGTGTCCTAATTTGGGGACCTCTTTGTTCCCTAGGTAGGCCTAACGACAAGTTGATTTGGAGAACTTGGAATGCTAAATGCCTAATTTTATTGATAAAAGGTAGACGAATACTAAATCGACACTAAATAACAGGAAAAATAAAGTTGCTAGTGGCCATTGGCCTTATTACATTTCATAAAAGAAGAAAAACTCCTATCTATTTGGTCCCAGAGGGGCCTTCCCCAGACTCGACATCTTTGGCTCCGTCGAACATCTTTCCTAACTCAGGAAGTCCCGGCAATAGGTAGGCTTTAGCTAGATGTCCGCCCTCGTTTCCTTCATCATTTTAGAAGTCTTCGACCCTCTTGAAAAATTTCTTCTCCAACTCTACTATGCCCCATTCCAAATACCCAAGTCGCTTGTTGGCACTAACAGCCATATACTTCTACTCCTCAATTAGCTTTTGGTTGACTTCTTGTATCTCAAGGTGATGGCTTTCACATTCCCGGATCCTCTTGCGCAGCTGATTGTATTTGACCTGTGCCTCGGCCTTTTCATCTATGATCCTGTCACCTCAAACAAACCCAGGCTGGCCCAGACCATTATGATTATCCTCCAACTAGCCTGAATAGTATGGAGTACAACCAGCGTAGTATCTGTCTGGATCGATGGTATCTCTCCCTATGATAATCTTGTAGTGCCACATATGCTGAGCTTGGAACTTGTAACGACTATCATCATCCTGGAAGTTAGCCCGAAAGTGACTCATCTTGTCGACCCTGGGTACAACCTGCTTCCTACCAGCTTGCCTCATAACCTGGAGGGGATGTTAGGGTATGTTCCTCTCAGACCGATCAATATCAGAAAAGGTGCATCCCTGGATCAGGCGATGAACTCCTCGGTCGGAAACCACTCGAACATCCATTGTACCTAGTCCTCAGTCAGATTGTCGAAGAGCTCGACCCATTCTCTAGCATTCTCTGGTTGAGCGAACATGTTGGGCATGTAATTCATTCGCCTTGGATGATAGAAGGCTATATGACCATCCCAGTCCCTTCGCTGAATCTCTTGTCGATATTCACCCTTTTGGAGATGCTCCATAAGCCAAAGTTGAAGTAGCAAATTGCAGCCTTCGAAGTGTTTGGTTCCTTGTTGGCACTTCTCCAAGGCTCGGTATATTTTTGCAATAATCATGGGCACAATACCGAATGGTTGCCCACCAATTCCCTCCATTATGGTTTTGGTTACCATAGCGAGCCTGGTATGGATCCTTGCTTTCTTCATTGGAAAAACTATCACCCTCAGGAAACAAAACATGAAGACGAAGACCCTTCGGTGAATATACCCCAATGATGTGATGGCAAACTCGTCAGGATAGGTACGGTAGGATTTGATGTGACCTTACCTCTTGTACAAATAAACAAAAAGGATGTAGGAATCCTTCAAACATGTCAGTTCTGGATTCTTCTTTACACCCATCATTTTAAGAAAACCCCTGCCCTTGCGGTTCTCAGGCATTAACAAACTTGGAGTTTCCCATGGTATATCGGCCAATCCTCCTATTTCTTTTAGCAAGTGTATCATCTCAATTTCCCCGAAGCGGAATACGGACCTCTCACAATCCCAGAATAGCGTAGCAGCTTCTATGATCTTGTTGTTGGGTTGGATTTCTAAGAGGGATGGTAGATTTCCTAGATATTTTCGGACAAGAGTTTGATAACTAGAGTGAAGATCCTCCCACCAGCTTAACAATTTTGGATGGATATTGGTGAGCATGCCGAATATGGGGACTTCATGCCTCATATTTCTGCAAGACAAAAGGGTTAGGAATAAAAGCATAAAAGCATTTAGTTCTCCCAATGAATGCACAGAACGTGGTAGTGTTCGTTTGGGTTTTAGGGAGACCCAGTGGACTTTGGACAAGGCTATCTTAAAGAGTCATTATGCAGACAACATAACTGACTCGGCTAGGTTTGACCATGATGCATGCATAGTTAAACATAGTAAGGTTTCTATGGGGTTTTAGACTGGTACCCTTGAGCAAAAAACTCAAGGGGGAAAGGCGCGGATCCGTTGACTACACTGTTGATCGACTGGTTTTACCGCAAATATGCCTTTTCATGATTTAGGGGGTGATAATATCGGAAGAGCACAACCACTCATAATAAGCGTTGCTATGGTATTTCTCTGGCACGAGTCGAATATGATGTTGATCATGATTATGCAACAATTAAAGGCATGTTGTCACATATTTGCACGTTTAAGAAAGCATTAAATACAATAATTTCATAATTTAAAGCGAAAATGAAGGAAAGCAGTAAAGGAAAGAAACAAAAATACAAGTTAGTTTTGCAATCGAAAACGAAATTGAGTGCTTAAAAGAAAAAAACAAATAATTGCGTGTAAAGAAGCATAAAATCACAATAATATCTTAAATGGTAAAAGCCTACATTATCCCCAGTAGAGCCGTCATGCTGTCGCGCCCCCTTTTTCTCGCAAAATCGGGTTTACGGCATTTGAGGGACAACTCATTCCTTTTGGGAACTGGGTTTTGCATTTGAAGAGTCGCCACCTAATTATTGGGGTGCATTAGGACACCAAAAGAGTTCGATTTGAATAACGAGAGATACGGTAAGGGCTTGAAATTATTCTAAGGGGAAGGTGTTAGGCACCCCTCAGAATCCACTAGTTGGTTCCCGGCCAGACAATTATTGTGAATTGAGGTGCAATTAGCATATAGGCAGATAACACTTAAATAAGAAGGGATTTCAACAGATAATGGTTTGAAAGTAAGCAAAGTTTGAAAGGACAATTAGAAAGGCTAATTTTAAATAAGGAGTTAAAATGCTAAAGAAAAGAAATAAAGAATAAAGGGAGGGGGTCCTAAGTTTATTAATAATATGGATCACCCCACACAATGTCCGGTAATCACTACTCAATGAGGGGCTACATATGACATTATCACGTGGTCATCATATCCATATCTACCATTCCCAACCCGTTAAGGTATTTAAAGTGCGGATTGGTCTCGGTTACTTATTGCATGCTATTACCCATCCCACTCCTATCAGTCCCGGAGACACTTAGGACTACTAATCCTATAAAGGAGGGATATTAGGCTTATTTGAATTTTCAAAGGTAAAACTCTAAGGTGACATACAAAACACATATTGCATATATTGGGGAGAGCATATAAACAAACAAAGGCCCACATATACCTCCTTAAACAAATAAAGCATATAACTAGCATGACTTGCACATGCTATTTAGGTCTTGATTAAAAATACCAAAGACGAGGGAGTTAAAATATTGAGGCAGATTGGTTCATTACATAACTCAGATAAGAAGTCTGAATCAGGCTTGCCTAAGTTCACAATTTTTACTCTAAGGCTTGCCTAAGTGTTTGGACGAAATCTTATAGGCATGATATCTACTGATTTTAGAAGGTGATGAGATAGTGAGGCTTGAAATAAATTGTTTAAAGTCCTATATGCATACTTGTTAAGATCGTTAAGTGAGGGACTTAGATTATCAAAAGAGATGCATAATGTACAAGAATTAAAAATTTGGTTACACGTTCTGCGGGTGATGGCATCTACTATTACTGATATTATATCTAATATGACTGTGAATGAAAATGAATCAGAATTGCTCGAGGATACCTATAGGCATGATTTCTATGCATTACTGATATTTAGACGTGGTATCTAATTGCAGAAACCTTATAGACATGGTATCTAAATGAAGAAACTTGTGTTAAACCTTATAGACATGGTATCTAAATGTAGAAACTTATGTTAAACCTTATAGACACGGTACCTAAATGCAAAAACTTATGTTAAACCTTATAGACATAGTATCTAAATGCAGCTTGAATTATGCAAAATATCCTTATAGGCGTGGTTTCTAAGCGAAGTTTGAATATGCAGAAGTTAAAAACACCCTATAGGCATGATTTCAAGGTGAAGTTTGAATATGCAGAAGTTAAAAAATACCCTATGGGTATGATTTCTAGGTGAAGTTTGAATATGCAAAAATTAAAAAAGCACTCTATAGGCATGATTTCTAGGTGAAGTTTGAATATGCAGAAATTAAAAAAGCACCCTATAGGCATGATTCCCACCCTTTTTCACTATCTAGCCCCAAATGTTTATTACAACTTATTACAAACCAGAATAATAAATTACATCAGAAAAGTAGAAAGCAAAGTACAACTAGAGGAAGCCTGATTCTTGACTTCCTCTCTGAGTTATGAGATAGACCAACTCAAAGTCTATTGATCCAAAGCCTTTCTCCAATTTGAGTGTGTCAGAGTTCCCTAAGAGCCTCAATGGGACTCTGGGTAGTGCTCACACCCAAATTGTATCACCAGAATAGGGACAAGTGCAGTGTGGAAGTGCCGGCCCTCAAGTATCCAAGTTCAGAGGGAGCTCAATGAGTCCCAAGGCAAGGCTCACAAGAGGGGGGCAGAACTTATGTCTAAGAGAGAGTGCAAGTGAAGAAACAGAGATTTAAGAACTAAGGAAGTAAAGAAGAGGGAAAGAGGTGTTGGGAAACAGTTACAGAGTGAAGGACTTCACACAAAGGGGGTTCAGGGATAGGGAACTGCTAAGAGCCTATGTATTTAGGCATTAGTTAATTCTGGGCATGCACAACAATAGGGAGTGTTGTTATGCTTACAAAATAAACTAGAATACGCAACATATAATGGTAACATAGAGGTTATGATCCCAGGGGAATCAAGTTTGAGTCATAGACAGCAATACTTAATACTGTCATGCCTCAAACAAGCCATTAGTATCAAACACCTTAGGGTAGGGGTTTAGGATGCATAATAGATTCAGAATAGGCATACGGGAATTACAACATCCTTAGAATAAAGTACTGAATTAAACACAAGCAGTAGGCAGACAAGAAAAAGTATTAAGTAAACATATTGTTGTGATGCTGAAATCTTAATCAAGACATACCAGTTCAAAGAAGCAAAAATGCAGTAAAAGTAGGTAGCTGGACTTTGAAGACAGACCATAAAACAAGTAGCAAGAGAGAATATTTTGAGTATTAATGTGAGTTCAAAAACTAAGAGTGGTCATGTCTGTGTTAATGAAAGAGCAGGGTATTTATAGTTTGAAAACAGGTAAAAAATAAGGCCAGAGTCATAGTTCAGCAGCAATTATGGAATTATGTACTATTTAATATCAAATCAGTACTAAGGACTTCCTTTAATTAAGGAGTTAAAATCAAACGGTAAAACATTTAAGGAAAGAAATCAAGTAGAGCATCATGTGCATAATAGACAATTCAGAGTAAGTACATTGGGGTTTAATTAAGGGAAGAATCTTTGAAATACTCGGTTAACCAAATAAGGTAAGAAACACAATAAATTTGCAGAATATGGAGAAAATTAGCACACGGTAAATCAAGGAGTCAGGGATTCGAGATTATTGATTTGGGGAGAATAACATGGGTTCCCATAAATAAACAAATAAACCAAGTTAAAGACAAGAGAATCAAAAGTCTAAAAGGAAGTTCTCAAATCAATCCAAGAAACAGGGAAATCAGTAAAACAAGGAAGAATCAATTACACGAGTGCAATCAGATTTCACAAGGAGGTTTTAAATCAGTCCAAAATTGAAGGTCATTTTAGAGGGAAATTTAGCATATAAAAGCGTACATAAACATTAGGCATGCGAGGTTAAACTATGGAAAAGAGAAGGAGCATGCAATAGTAATTACAAAGTCCAGTAGACAATGAAACATGGTAATCCCATAGGTCAATTTAGTAATAGGGAAAAGAGGGCATCAGAAGCATGCAAAAAGGGTCAAGTAAAAAGACCTTTCTGAAAAAAATATAGTCTAGTTTCAGTAATTGCAAGAAACCAAATCACATAGAGAAATAGAAGTTGAAACAAAAAGGACTTTGAATCCAGTCGAGCAACTTCAAATAGATGAAGCAGTTTTAGAGGCTCGAATAGGTTCAAAGAAATTAGGGTTTTGAAACCAGTCAAATTCAGGGATGATGAACAAGCAAATCACATAGCACATAGTCACAGAACTCGAATGAACCCAAAGTTTAGGAATTTCACCATCAATTGAGTCTAGAAATGAAAAATAAATAATCAAACAAATACTAACACGAAAATATATTCAGAAACCTCAAAGGAAACTAAGACTCTTGACATGCAAACTCCAGTAAAAGAACGACATAAGTAAACATAGTATGACATGTCAAAATCAGAGAAAGCTTAGAAATAACATAACAAAACCTAAATCGAAAACGATAAAGGGGTTTTGAAGGCAATGTTTTGGAAGAAACCTTGATAAAATGTTTAGAAGTTTTAGAGCAAACACAGATCTAAACGGATCTAAAAGAAATCGGAAGAACCTCAAAGGTTAGGGTTTCAGACGAAACCTAGATGGTGAGAAAGGTTTGGAAAATCATCGATCTAAGCAGGAGAAGTCAAGAATCAGGCTTGAATAACCATGGTTGGCCGGAGCAAAGTCAAAGGTGATCGGAGACTGCCATAGAACTAAAAAAACCAAGGTTTGGACCAAAATTTCCTGGATTCAGCCTTGAAACCGTGATAATCGGGCATATAGAAGCCAAAGGAGGTAGATACAGGCCTCCAATGACTTTGGAAACCATTGATTTGGGCGATTTTAGGTGGTGGTTAGGGTGGCGGCTAGGGTTTGAGAGAGAATTGGGATTCAGAGGCAGCTGAATGAGAGAAATGATAGGGTTTAGGGGTTGTTTGGGATTGGTTATGGAAAGGGGGTTTGGTGGCCGTTGATCATTTTGATCAACGACCTAGATTGATTGGGTATGTAGGGGGATCTGGGCGGCTTATTTAGTTGGGTCTGGGTTCGGGTATGATTAGGATTTGGGATGGGTAATTGGGTTTAAAATTGGGGTTAAATTTCGGCCACAATTGAAACACAATTGGGCTATATTTTAAATAGCCACATTTCCCTTATTTATTTTATAAAAAATAGTAAAGTAATTTCTGGAAATAAATTAAAGGTACTAAAATGATTAATAATACATAATTATCACATTAAAAATACTGGACCTAATTTTTATAGACATAAACGTAATTAAATGTAAGAGATGCTACTATTACAATTATATGCAATTTAGCCTTAAAATACTAAATAAATTTGTAAAAATATGCAAAAATTATCTTAGCTATATTTTAGTCAAAATATGAGAGTCCAATAAATGAATCACTAAACCGATAATTTTTGGCATAATTACTAGGCTTTTCTGGATAAAATATGGAAATAAATTGATTTAAAAATCTTTTAACAATTAAAGAAAAATAATAAAACGTTTGGACATACTTATATATGCATACATATGCTATTTTGAGAGTATTTTGCATATTAAAAATATATAGGGAGAAATTGGGTATCAACAGACACGGTCAAAAGTCTCATATGATGTCACAATGTGCCAATAGGCTACAAATTCGAACGCAATACAATAGGAAACCGAACTCCGAAAAGGAAATCCAATTATCCCACTCGCGAATCATACATGCGACGCGGTCTACATATTTGAAAAGACACCCCGCTCGCAAATCATACATGTGACGCGGGCACACAACTAATATAAGTTCCTCTCAGGAAAAGAGGAAACAAAACACATAAAATCAAATACGGGGAACTGTACTCAACATCCCACTGTTGCGGCGTGCAACCCGATCTAAATAACATACCCATGGCGGCGTACCACCTGATCCACTCATAGAATTCATATAAGGATATATACATTGAGCTAAATTGCCCATTACAACAAAATACCGAATATAGGTCACAAGCACGCTAAGTGTATAATACCATCCCTGGGGAGACATATAGTGCCATAGGCTACAAAACTCAAGCACAACTGAGGTGCGACATACGATCTGAATCTCGAGAGCCCTCCTGCTCACATAACATTATCTCTACGCGGAACCTCAACACATAAGCAACCTCCCAAGCCGTCTCATAACTCACACGGCGCAATGTATCATTACATGAAATATCTGACAATGAAATAACACCTTGACTGCTCCTCCATAAGGAGCGCATTACTGAAATGAACACGTTTGGCCTGATATAAAGTCCACATTCATATTTAAATACATCCATAGACCACAAGTTGATTCTAATCGCACCGAACTAGGCTAATAACCTTTTAAAGGTCCATAAATACTCCCCTTTTCTCTCATAACACATAAGAACAACCATCATAACCGGAATAATCATCCATAGTCCGCAACCCAATAAACCGAGTGCTCTCCAGGCATAAATTCTCATATTAACGATACAACTACGATCTCCACACTTGGTTTCATACTCCAATCAATTAGTGACTATGTGCCACGCTTGTACAATCTTCACGTGAAACATGCCCTCACGACCTTTTGTAATAGATAACAAGTCCTATATATACATACCACCGACCGCACTAACGCTGAAAAACGATCAAGAATCCATAACCAGGATGCAAATCCTCCTACACAAACACCGATCTCAGGTGAGGCTGAAAACAATACCAACTTACTTTAAACAACGAAACTACTTTCTTGCTCATCCGAGCTCGTGACATTCTCGTCAACACCGAACTGTAACCTTGATCCTCACTTCAAATTCCATACCACTCACTGCACCCAACATGCCAATATACGGTAGAACACGATTCACATCATAACTCCGGGACCACCAATATATTAAAACTTCATCATATAAAAACTTTCCACTTAACTCACTCTAGGAGAACCATTGCGACACACAGGTGAATTCTCATAACCGTAGAATATACCAAATCTCTAAGTATTGGTCTTAGGCCACCATAGCCCTTCTGGGACCCGCCTACACATGACAGGCCATAACAGTAGAATACTTCTGAATAACATCAATTACGGCGGCCGACCAGCCTCACACGTACCACTATAAATCACTTGTATAACTTGGTCGCGCTAAATAAACTGATCACTGCCACCAATATGCCAATTCAATTATGACTAATCAATCTATTTTCTTCCAATTTATCTTTGATTAACTTAGAGTAATAATAACTTCATTCAACACATAATGCACTCCACCCGAGTGGCCTTGTAACACGAGACTATGTTGTTCCAAATCCCACGAATCATTTCATACCTTCCTTGTGCGCACATTCGCATCTCTACTTGCACATCTATTCTGATAATTCCTCTACGAATCCGAAGTCCTTTTTCTTCTTTTCTTCTCAATACTATGCTGCGAGTCAAAACATCATAGAACATTTTGAGCCGCTTATCGTGAGTTTCTTCACAAGCCCGATTCCTAAACACATTGCGGCTTAAATCCTTAGGCACCGCATTTTTAACCTTTGAATTTATGAATTTACTAGGACCGTTGTTGAGAGCCACCCGCTCTGACTTGGCCCTGAATAATCAATTCCATAAATCTTCTAACATATGAATACCCCCTCGACGAAGCACCCAGCAGAATCACTTTCCTGGAAATCCGTGTGAGCACGTGATTTTTACCCTACATATGAGTTATTCCCATAAAATTCAAATAAACAATTTTTCCTTATTTTTTACAATTTATGTAAATTTTGTGTTGATTGTTTGCATGATTATTTGCGCATGATAAATCATATAAAAAATACAAAAAATATGCATTTACATTTAGGAAGTTAATTTCACCTGTAGTAAGCATTAATTCATTTAACAAATTAAAGAAAAATCAAAATAATATTTTTTGTGCTTTAATTGAAAATTGTCATAATTAAAAGTTAATTAGTTTAAGAACTTTAATAAATTCAAACTAAATACAAAATAGAAAAATACAGAAAAATACAAAGGAAAACTAAAATGCAACAAAAATACAAAATCAGAAAATATAAAAATACAAGAATACAAGAATTAAAAAAAAGAGGGAAGGGAAAATACAAGATTTAAAAAATAGATAAGGGAAAAACGGATTGGGTGAACTAAATACAGCCCAAATCAGATACCCCAGGCCCAAATGTTTTGCATCCGTCCAAGCCCAAAATTAGCTATCCGGTCCAGCCCCATTAATACAAAATGACGCCGTTTAGGCATCGTTTAATCCCAGTCGTTCATTACCCCTGATCTAACGGTCCCGATTCAACAATATATAATTAATAAAACAAATCAATAACCCTAAAATCAGTCTCTCCTTCCTCCTATCCTGTAACGATCAGCTTCGCTACCAGCCTTCCCCGCCGCCCGCCGAAAATCGTTCACGGCGGCGGTGGACCTCCGTTTCCGGTCAAACAAACCTCAAAACATTCCCCATCTTCTCCTCATTACAAATATCTAAGTATCTTCTCTCAAAAACCACCATGGCTCTCCAAATCCTCAAAACCCTAGCGCTGCCACCACCACCTACGGCGGCGCTGCCACCCCAAACGCCATCAAACTCATACCCTATTATCTTCTTGACAATCCTATCGCGAATCTACCCTCACATCCTCTTAAAACTCATTGGAAGTCGCCCAGTGATTGGTTCTATCGTCGATAATTCAAGATTCAAAAGTCCGTTGATTCACCGGTCCAAAATTC
>MU733661.1:2617-31909 GCA_026770625.1 Nicotiana glauca
AATTTTAGTGCCAATTATCACAATTATAATTAGGTGATTAAAACCTTAGCAATTTCTAGCCATTTTGATATAATTATCCAATTCAGGCTATATCAGGAAACAATGATAACAATCCCTATGGGATTCAAATGATCGGCATACAGCCCAATATACATTTATAACCATCCAAGTAGGAGGTTTTCCGGCTAATTTCAAGCCAATGATTTAATTCATCATCAATCAGTCGGACTAGTTCACAGTCCTCAATCATAATCGACCCCGCACTCGCCGTGGAGTACATATCTCACCTCATCATAGCGTCACAATGTGATGTACCGGGGTTTCAAACCCTCTGGTCATCATCTACATCTATTACTCACCTCAAACCGATCGCGGTATTAGTCCGCTATGCCCTTGCCTCTTGAATTACTTCTTCGCGCGTCGAATCTGCCCAAAATCATAAAGAATACGTTGCAATGAGCTAATGGGACATAACCCAATCGAAAGAACTCGAAAAATATCCAAAAATACGAAATTAGCAAAACCGGGCCCGGGGCCAACGTCTCGAAAAATTCTAAAAATTACATCCCCGTGCTCCTCGTCTCGCCACGAGTCTGTACATACCAAGAAATCCCAATTCGGACCACAAATGGCCCTTCAAATCCTCATTCTAAGATTTTTGCTCAAAGCCCTAATTTCTTGATTTTTAGCCATAAATTCATGAACTTTATGGAGGATTCTTGTATAAAAACATGTATTTAGTTCATAGAACTTACCTCCAACGTTTCCCCGACAAAATCTTCTTACTTCCCGTCCAAAATCTCTCCAAATCGCTCAAAAATGGTGAAGAAATGGGTTTGCTCGCGGATATACTGCCATTTTTCGGAATCACTGTTCACGGGGGTACTGTTCACCCGCGTCGGGCACTGTTCACAGTTACTGTTCACGTATACTATACACGGCACTGTTCACGTATACTGTACACGACACTGTTTACGTATATTGTACATGGGTACTGTACACATCTATTATTCACGGGTACTGTTCACAGCACTGTTCATTGCAGCAGCTTTTTCTCTAAATTGCAGCACAGCCATTTTTTACTAAAATGGCTCTAACTCCATCATACAAACTCAGAATTAGACGATTCTTTTTACTATGGCTCTGTAATTTTGATACGGATCTAGTGGTTCAAACGAAACTGAATTTGGAGCTCATTTGCTCAGTTCAATAACAATTTCGCTCGTTAAACAATTAACTCACATTTTGCTTCAAAAACCCAATCGCGACTTGATGAAATTAAACCAAAATTTCCAGATCAGTCCTATAATTCATTATTTAAATTCTTGAAGTTTCGAAATCAAATTTGGATCTCTAGAACTAAAAATAGACCTTTGGATCATTACATTTATGCTCAAAACGGCAAAAATCTTCCAAAAATGACCCGTTGGGCATCCGAAACACNNCTCGAATCATAAAATCGCTATCGTTAACATCAAAATCGTCCTTTTTCAACAAATTCAAGATTAAGTTTAACTATAACTTTCAAAATTCACATTCGATCAAAAACCCGACCAAACGATGTCCGAATGATCTGAAAATTTGCGGACATATCGAAAATCACCTAACGAAGCTTCTTCAACTGTCAAAATTCCATTCCCACTCCCGGATCAAAATCTCGCCTATCAACCGGAAATCGCCAAAATACTAACCTTGCCAAAATAGGCTAACTTCTTCACCGGACCTCCAAAATTACTTCCGATTGCGCTCCTAAGTCTTAAATCATCCCCCGAAACTAACCGAATCATCAGAATTCAGTTCCGAGCCCTCTAACTCATAAGTCAATGTTGGGTTGACTTTTCCAACTTAAGCTTTCCTTAAAGAGATTAATAGTCCCATTTCCTACCAAACTCGATCCGAATTGACTCAAATTTTGCACACAAGTCACATTCGATATTACGGACTTGTACCAACTTTCGGAATCACATTCCGACCCCGATATCAAAATTTTCACTTCCGGTCGAATTTTCTCATAAACCTTCAAATTCCTATATTTAGCCAAATGACTTCAAAATGACCTCCGGACATCCGAATTCACTTCCGATCGTGTTCCCAACTCCAGAATCACCATACGGATCTATTCCCAGACTCGGAATCCCAAACGGACATCTATAACTCTAAAATGCCTTCCAACCCAAATTTATGAAATTCTTCTGAAATACTAACTTCCACCATATACGCCGAAATGCTCACGGGTTATCAAAAACCAAATCCGGACATACGCCCAAGTCCAAAATCATCATACGAACATGCTGGAACTTTCAGATCCCAATTCCGAGGTCATTTACTCAAAATTCCAATCCTAGTTCATTTCTTCAACTTTAAGCTTTCAAAATGAGACTTTTCATTTAGATTTGACTCCAAACTTCCTGAATTTTAATTCTAACCATACACACAAGTCAATATACCTGAGATGAAGCTGCTCATGGCCTCAATCTGCTGAATGACGCGCCGGAGCTCAAAACGACCGGTCGGGTCATTACAATGACTGATGTAGATCATTGGTTTTGGTTTTCAAGAAAATTGGAATGAATTTGAAGGAACATTCTTAGTTCAAAGCTTTGAATTTGAAAGGTTTGACCAAGGGTTGAATTATTTATATATGAACTTGGATCGGAGTTTTAATGGTTCGGTTAGCTTTGGGAGGTAATTTATGACTTAGGAGTGTGATAAGAATTGGTTTCAGAGGTCCGGTGTAGAATTAGACTTGAATTGGCGAAGTTAGTGTTTTGGCGGTTTCCGGTTGATCGGTGATATTTTGATCCGGGGTCGGAATGGAATTCCAATAAATATTGTAGCTTTGTTATTCCATTTGGGAGGTGCGTGCAAAATTTTAGGGCATTTGGAGGTGGTTTGGTTTTTTATCAAAAGCGTATTTCGGAAGTTTTTGGAAACTTTAGGCTTGAATTCGATGTGAATTAGTGGATTTGCTATTGTTTGAGGTGTTTTGATGATTGGAACAAGTTTGAATGAGGTTTTAGGATGTGTTGGTGCTTTTGGTTTAGGTCCCGGGGTCCTCGGGTGAGTTTCGGATGGTCAATCGGTCCATTTTTGGTATTTAGAAGTTGCAGATTTGTTGTTTAGATGTTCCAGGCATTTAAGCCTTCGCGATCGCGTGCGGTATATCGCGATCGCGTAGAAGGAATTTGGAAGGTAGGAAATTTTCCCTTCACGTTCGCGTTTGAGGGTTCACATTCGTGGAAGGTTAGATATTTGTTCTTCGCGTTCGTGTATAAGGATTTGGGGATCCACTGGAATTGCTCTTCGCGTTTGCGCTATAGGTCTCGTGTCGTATAGTTTGGAAAATGGAAGCATCGTGTTCGCAGTGCTCATGTCGCATTCGTGTAGCATGTTTTTGGATCCTTGGAATGTTTCTCTTCGCGATCGCGAGGCTTGGGTCGTGATCGTGATGAAGAGAGGTCAAATCTGGGTAGAAAGTTTTTAAGTTATTTCATATGCGATTTTGGGTCATTTTCCTCCATAGTTGATCATTTTGAGAGTTTGGGGGAGATTAAACAGGGATTCAAGAGGAATCGACTTGAGGTAAAAATCTTGGTCTTAAAACTCGATTATATTGTGAAATCCACCTAGAAATTTATGGAAACTAAGCCTAAAATTGAAGAACTAGAGCTTGAAAAATTGGACTTTTGATTTGGGATTTAAAGGACCATTTGGTGTCGGATTTGAGAACTTTCGATATGTATGAACTCGTGGAGAGATGAGGAATCTAATGATTTGAAAAATTCTGAGTTTTGAGAAGTGGGCGAGGAGCTCGGGTTTTTGTAATTTTGGGATTTGTGGCTGTTATTGATTGTTCCGCTTGGACTTTGTTACCTTAGAATATTGTGATGTATTCATTCTGATTTTGGATAGATTCGATGTGCGTGGAGGTTGATTTGTGTGGCAAAGGCATCGCGACCTAGATATTTCGCCGGTTCGAGGTGAGTAGTGATTCTAAATGATGTCCTTAAGGTTTGAAACCCCGGATTGCACATCCTAGTGCTATATTGAGGTGAGACACGTGCTGGATGATGAGCATGGGGTCTTTTACTACTGGGGATTGTGACTTGGTCCATCCCGTTTGATGATTTAACCAAGTATTTGACTGAAACTTATTTGTTATCATCATGATTTGGGTTGATTACCAAATTTGGGATTCGTGCCAACTATTTGAATCCTTCAGGAATTTTTATCACTATTTCCTCACATTTTTGACTTATTACTTGAATTCAGTCCTGTTGATATCTACTGTTTTACAAACTCAGCCACTTTTACTCAGATTTGAAACTTAAATGATATTTCTAAATGATGTTTTGGGCTGATAACTACTGTTTTACTAATGCCCGAGGGGCTTGTGATGATTTTCGGACTGAGTGTAGCCGAGAGCCATATGTGAGGATACACTGAGTGATATGAGGCCGAGGGCCTGAGATACATTTATACGACACGAGGTGGCTGGAGTGATGTGAGGTTCAGTGCTAAGAGATGATGCCACGAGGTGGCTTGATATAGAGTTTATGCCGTAAGGGGCCCCTCCGGAGTCTGCATACCCATAGTGAGCGCGGGTACCCATTGTTCTGAGAGTGAGCTTGAGGGGCTGATATTGTTCTGAGAGTGAGCCCGAAGGGCTGGTACTGTTCTAAGATATTTCCTTAGGGATGAACCTTTATGTGTTCCTCTTTCATATTTACTTGTCATTTTACCTGTTATACTGTGGTATTTATGACCAAGGGCGGAATTTCTGTGCGTATCGGCACTAACTATTTTGCATTCATTGCAACTGTTGAAAAAAAGTCATTTTCATAAGAGGATTAAACTGAGCTAAGATATTCTAAAGATTTCACATCTTCACTGCTTTTCTCAAAGGGTTTTACACTGCTTCTATACAGCATATTGGTTTGCTTTACGTGATTTCTTACTGCTCAGTTGTTATTTACCTTTATTACTTACTGAGTTAGAGTACTCACTTTACTCCCTGCACCTAGTGTGCGGATGTAGGAATTTATTCACCCGGTAGCGGGTTTGAGCTGATCGAAGGCTGAGTCATCAGAGTAGCTAGGTGGTTGTCGGCGTTCGCAACATCGTTTTTCTCCCTTTTCTTTCATCAGTCTTATTTGTACATTTCAGACCTTGTAGTTGTATTTATGCTCTAATAGATGCTTGTGACTTGTGACACCCCGGTTTGGGCTGTGTCGAGTAGTTCTTCCGCTAATTATATCATAAAATCATATTTAAACTATTTATTAATATTTAACTATTTGGAAAAAGGCAAAATGGGTTAGTTTGCTAGCATTGTCTTCACGAAAGGCACCATCATGACCGGATCAGGGTTTGGTGGTGACAAGTTGGTATCAGAGCCTAGGTTACTAGGCCTCACGAGTAATGAGCAGGTTTAGTAGAGTCATGCGGATTGGTACGAAGACGTCTGTATTTATCCTCGAGAGGCTGCAGAACCTTTAGGAAAAATTTTGCATTATTGAATTCTTATCGTGAGTCCTTGATTCAGTTTGAAAAGTAGCTCTTAAAATTCATTCAACGCGTTCGCATGCACGCATGAGCGCTCAGTATCAGATGTGTCTTGATGGCTTGTGATTCCCCAACCGAGGGGTGAGATGTGATCTCTGTGAGTTGATATTAGGCCAGTCTAGAGGACTCGAGGCCGAATCTTTGCCTATGGCTTGAGCACTAAGGTGCTGATTGTGTGAGCAAGTGTTTTGAACTTATATGTTCTGTATTGTCCCTATTAGTAGAAGTGACGGCTGGATAATTGTGTGATGAGTATGTTAGTACTGCGTGATGTATCTATACGACTTGGAAGTGACGAGAAAGGTCTGCTGTATGGTAGAAGAACTATTAGGTGCTGGAATTCCATCTTGATTCGACGTATAGCCTCGAGTTATGGGAGTGTGAAGGATCTTTTCATGTTTCCCAGTTGTAAGTGAAGTAAATTTCATATTGCGGTATGAGTTCAGACTCATGAAGGCTAAGTGATTGCATACAATTTATGATGGTAGAAGGTATACAAGGATGTTAACTGAAGGTGGAGCAGGTGGGTTATCTCCTGCAAAGAGTTATGGGGTGGTGTGACCCTTATGTGATTGTAGAAGATCTCATGTGAAAGTGAAATGTAAGTGTTGAAATTTGAATTTTTGGGTCGCTTAAGAGAGTGGGCTTGGCGGTTGCGAGAATGAGTGTGAGATTTGCCGAAGATTTAGATTACTAGATGATCTGTGTTTACACAAGCTTATAACGGATTTGAGTTTAATCTCACTATGGTATTATGGCATCAATAGAGTATAAGTGTTACGAGTTATTAAGTGTATTTTGATCTATGGCTTCGAGCCACGTGAGGAAGTCTGTTGTGAGTAGTTGATTGCACGGTTAGGTGCTATGTTGGTTCCAGTTTGAGGCGTGCGGGCGAATCAGTTATGGCTCGCGAAAATAGAGACCGAGGATGGTTCGAGTAATGGAAAATTTTGGCAAAGGTTATATTATCCTTCATAGGGTAAGTGATCACGGGATGTCTTAAGTGGTTGTTGGTAAAGAATGCTCGGTGCATAGAGCAAAAAGTTGCTTGGTTGTATTGGGATGAGGATTTCATTCTACAGTGTCCGAGTGCCAATGAGGCACGGGTGGTTCTGTTCGTTGGGTCAGGTAAATTGCAGTTTGAATAAGAGTGAATGACTTGCGAGAATGATTTTAATGTGTTCAAGAGTGTGCATACATCAATTGTGTATTCTAAAGTTGCATATGCGGATAGAAATGATGTTTTCATTGGAAGAGGCCAAGACTTGTGGTATTTCTATGTTAATTATGGGATTCTATCTATCAACACCAGGAAAGTAAAGGTAACAGATTTAGATTTGTATGAAGTTCTTCAGAGTAAAGTATTCTGGAATGTGGTGTTTCTGGGAATATTTGAGAGAGTATTCAATGGCTTATGGGTCTTCGACAGTGTGTTTTTATGCTTGGGTCTCATGTGGTGAGTCTGGGTTGAGGAATTGTGGTTCTATAGCAAGAGGGAATATCAAGTTGGAAATGAATCAAAAGGAAATTTAGATGGATTGAGTAGCTTGATAGTAGACCGAGTCGGTATGGTAAGGATATGATTAACTCCTGGTGTGTGTTCGAGTAATGAGTTCTTACAGGTATTTTGTAGAAATTCTCTTAGGTTTTGATGGCTTGCTTAGTTCGGTCGAGTTAGAAGGATTCAGTCTTGTCAGGTCTGAATTGTGCAAAGGGAACTCGGAGAGTTCTTGATGGTTTTTACCGTGGTCGGGAGATGTATATTTTCTATGGGCATGCGAACATGGGATGTATAGTGATTTATCTTCAAGATGGGACCAATGGAAAGTTCTTGACTAGTGGAGTGCGTAGTTGTCTCTGGTTCGGAAGGGAGATGAAGCTCCCATGTTATCCTAGGACGGTGTGGTATATGCGGTATGTTGTGAGGATTGAGATTTGAATGTGTAAAGTTACGGTTTAGTTATGAAAGGAAGCTCATGAAACTCTTAAGCAGCAGGTAGCCTCAGATGATTAAGGAAATGGTACTACTAGTTGGAAGTGATTTGACGAGAGTATATGTTTCAGTAAAAAGGGCAATGTGATTAAGTTAATGGTACTTCGGTAGTATTGCGGCACTTTATTATTAGATCGACTGGTGATATTCAGGTTTGCTTGGTGGCACAGGGAAATTTTAGAGTATCTATCGTGGAATGATTGGGTATTAAAGGTGTAGCATGTGTTCGGACGGCGAAATTGGGACGATTATGGTGATTCATATGTCGTGTGGGTGTGGAGATGGAAGTTCTCATATTCAGGCTATGATGCAGTTGTAGATCGTATGTATTGGCATTGTTTAGCAACTGCCGGGATTTGGAGGCTCGAGTGGATCTTTCTTTGCTTGGTATATTAAATTTTGGAT
The DNA here is from genome assembly GCA_026770625.1 of Nicotiana glauca. Taxonomy (NCBI): domain Eukaryota; kingdom Viridiplantae; phylum Streptophyta; class Magnoliopsida; order Solanales; family Solanaceae; genus Nicotiana; species Nicotiana glauca. The sequence continues at coordinate 10,581 of MU733661.1, forward strand.
GTGGTGTTGGGGTTTTGACTGGTTGTCTCTGGGTTGGGTTATTCTGGACTATTGCGCTATGGGCTATTCCGGAAATGCCACGGGTTGAGTGGCGAGGTATGTCAAATTATTTTCTAGTAGAGTGGTTTATATTTTGAAGACCCAACGAACGGCTGGGAAGGATTGCCTTTCTTAATTGGGCCTTCGTGATGGATGTCAGTGTAGAGGTTTTCACTATTGATTTAGTTCCGGTGTTGAGGGACTTTTCGGATGTGTTTCTTATGGCCGAGCATGTCGCCGGGCGAGGTTGTGCATTTCGGTATTGATTTGGTGCCAGACACCGTATCGTATGGCTCCGGCAGGAGTTATAGTAGTGGAATAAGTAGCTTCAGGCTTCCTTGGTAAGGAGTTCGTTGGCAGGCCAATGTGGATGCGTGTTCTAGCTTGAGTCGGCTTGGTTGGCCCCGAATTGTATTGTTGAGCGATAGGTTGATTCGACCATTTATTAAGCTGATTAGTGATCTGGGGAGATCTATGAGTTGCCTTTCTGTGTTGCGAGATGTTATGATTCGTTGGTTATGGGCACGTATGGTGAGGTTCCATTGGGGTTCATAGTGGAAGTCGAGCGGGAAGAGTAATTAGGTGTTGCTCGATGAATGGCGTATCAGTTATGTCCTATCAGGTTTGTGTGATATGTTACTTGTGTCACCGTGGGTGTAATGATTTGCTTGGTTCCCGACATCTAATTGTGCGTGGTTGTCAATTTCGAGCATAGTGACTTGAGGTGTCTCATGTGAAGCAGTGTTTGGATAAGATCGCACATTGCAGCGAAGTTATGTGCAGATATGGCCTTGCGGGTTCGATTCATGTGTTCTATTCTATGATGTGAGACGAGTTCTCAGCCTTGTGTTGTGGTGGTACTGGTGAGCTTGAGGTACAACTCTTTCATTTGAGTCATTTTCATGATTTGAGTATGTTCGGACTGTTGCTTATTGGTGTGCGTAATATGCTAGTTGTGGCTTAGGCACCAGGGTGGTGTGTTGAATTAGAGGAGATCGTTAGGATCATTAATGAATACGAACGGATCCGATTTCAGCATGTCGGAAGGATAATATCAAGGTTCAGCTCGAAAATTTTCTATGGTATTTGTCAGAGGAGAAGTGGCTTCAAGAATGGGTGATATGAGAAAGTGGTTATGGTTTATTGCATGTTTTATTTATCGTTGGCAGTATATGATAGTGTTGGAATGAGACTTTAGCGGATAAGAGGTTTTCTACTAGTATTCGATTATTGTGGGCAGCTGTTGCGAATAGAAGTTATCGCTATGAGTGTTCGAGTTATGTGGTATATCATGGGATTGCTCCCGAGGTTGCAAACATGGGTTACTACAACTAGTCCGGGTCTATTCAGAGTATAGGTGTGAGGTTTTTATCGTATCGATGGTTTCAGAAATGAAAACGTGGTTTTATGGCTTATGGGCCAGATTGGATTGTGAAATTTCAGTTGCAATGTGTTATCGGACCTATATGAGATAGGGTGATGTGGGATCACCCCCCGAGTATATGCATGGTAAAGTTATTCAGCTGTTGGTTGGCTTCTATAACAACTCTAGGTACGTTCGAGGATGAACTGTGTTTAAGTGAGGGAGGATGTAACGACCCGACCGGTCATTTTGAGCTTTTTCACTTTGATCGCCAGTTCTCAGGCATGACTGGCCTCGTGTATTGTATTATGATAGATGTAGATCATTGGTTTTGGTTTTCAGGAAAATCAGAATGAATTTGAAGGAACAGTCTCAGTCGAAAGCTTTAAATTTGAAAGGTTTGACCAAGAGTTGACTTATTTTTATATGAGCTAAGATCAGAGTTATTTATGGTTTGGTTAGCTTCGAGAGGCGATTTATGACTTAGGAGTGTGATCGGAATTGATTTTGGAGGTCCGATGTAAAATTAGGCTTGAATTGGCGAAGTTAGTATTTTGGCGATTTTTGGTTGATATGTGAGATTTTGATCCGGGGATCGGAATGGAATTTCGAGAGTTTCCGTAGCTTCGTTATTCCATTTGGTAGGTGTGTACAAAATTTTAGGTCATTTAGATGTGGTTAGGTTGGGTTTTTTTTTATCAAAAGCATGTTTCAGAGGTTTTTGGAAAACTTAGGCTTGAATTCGATGTGAATTGGTGGATTTGGTGTTGTTTGAGGTGTTTTGATGATTAGAATAAGTTTGAATGAGGTTTTAGGATGTGTTGGTGCTTTTGGTTGAGGTCCTGGGGGCCTCAGGTGAGTTTCGGATGGTCAGCCCGACAATATTTGGTATTTAGAAGTTGCAGATTTGTTGTTCAGATGTTGCAGGCATTTAACCCTTCGCGTTCGCATTTGAGGGTTCGCGTTCGCTAAAGGTTAGATGTTTGTTCTACGTGTTCGCATGAAGTGTCCGCGTTTGCGTATAAGTATTTGGGGGTCCAGTGGAAATGCTCTTCGCGTTCGTGCTATGGGTCTCGCGTTCGCATAGTTTGGAAAATGGAAGCATCGCGTTCGCAATGCTCATGTCGCGTTCGCGATGAAGAGAGGTTGGATCTGGGCAGAATGTTTTTAAGTTATTTCATCCGCGATTTTGGGACATTTTTCCTCTATAGTTTATCATTTTGAGAGCTTCTTGGTGGAGATTAAAGAGGGATTCAAGAGGAATCGACTTGAGGTAAGAATCTTTGTCTTAAAACTCGATTATATTGTGAAATCCACCTAGAAATTTATGGAAACTAAGCCTAAAATTAAAGAACTAGGGCTTGAAAAATTGGACTTTTGAGTTGGGATTTGAAGGACCATTTGTGGTCGGATTTGAGAACTTTCGATATGTATGTACTCGTGCGAATATGAGAAATCTAATGATGTGAAAAATTCTGAGTTTCGAGAAGTAGGCCGGGGCTCGGGTTTTGGTAATTTCGTTATTTGAGCCTGTTATTGATTGTTTTCGCTTGGGCTTTGTTTCTTGAGCATATTGTGATGTATTCGTTCTGATTTTGGATAGATTCGACGCATGTGGAGGATGATTTGAGAGGAAAAGGCGTCGTGAGCTAGAGAGTTCGGCGGTTCGAGGTGAGTAGTGATTGTAAGTGATGTCCTGAGGGTTTGAAACCCTGGATTGCACAACGTAGTGCTATATTGAGGTGATACACGCGCTGGATGATTAGCATGGGGTCTTTTACTACTAGGAATTGTGACTTGGTCCGTCCCGTTTAATTATTTAACCGCGTATTTGACTGAAACTTATTTATTATCATCATGATTTGGGTTGAATGCCATATTTAGGCTTCGTGCCAACTATTTGAACCCTTCAGGGATTTTTTTAACTATTTACTCACTGTTATGACTTATTACGTGAACTCAGTCCTATTGATATCTACTGTTTTACAAACTCAACCATTTTTACTCAGATTTGAAACTTAAATGATATTTCTAAATGATGTTTTGGGCTGAGAACTATTGTTTTATAATGCCCGAGGGGCTTGTGATGATTTCCGGACTGAGTGCGGCAAAGGGCCATATGTGAGGATACGCTGAGTGATATGAGGCCGAGGGCCTGAGATACATTTATACGCCACAGGGTCGCTGGAGTGATGTGAGGCCGAGTGCCAAGAGATGATGCCACAAGGTGGCCTGATATAGCGCTTGGGCTGTAAGGGGGCCCTCCGTAGTCTACACACCCATAGTGAGCGCGGTTACCCATTTTTCTGAGAGTTAGCTCGAGGGGCTAATATTGTTCTGAGAGTGAGCCCGAGGAGTTGGTACTGTTTTGAGATATTTCCCGAGGGGCGAACCTTTATGTGTTCATCTTTCATATTTACTTGTCAGTTTTCCTGTTATACTGTGGTATTTGTGCCCAAGGGGCGGATTTTCTGTGCGTATCGGCACTAACTGTTGTTCATTCATTGCGACTGTTGAAAAAGTCGTTTTCAAAAGAGGACTAAACTGAGCTAAGATATTCTAAAGATTTCACAGCTTCACTGCTTTCCTCAAAGGGTTTTACACTGCTTTTATACAACATGTTGGTTTGATTTACGTGATTTCTTACTGCTCAGTTGTTATTTATCTTTATTACCCACTGAGTTGGAGTACTTGATCGATGCCAACTCGACGCTATACCAAAGTAGGAAGACCGGGTCGCAATAGCTTTTACCTGATATGAGGGTCGGGATCGATTTCCTCAGGGAGCTAGTAATGGAGTTAGAAGTGTGTGTTTGCTTCAAATGTCACTTCAAACATATTTTGGGTTTTCAAGTTATGTCCACTATTATATAACTATTGATTGAAACTAATTATGCTATGAGATGCTTGCTAAAGTGTTATCTAATGGGAAGAAAGGCACTAGGGTCGTGACATCACCTAGGTGGCTAATTGACGGGTAGATGTTACTAAGGTTCGATTAACATAATTGGGACATACTATAACCGTTGCTCAATTTTAACCATTCTCACACCTCTCGGTAGAGAGAGTGATTTTTCCCAATTGACTCTCGAGAGACCAAATGGGTAGGCAAATCAGACCAAGCAACTAGGGTTCAAGTAGGGTGATTACTCTCTCGAGATTTAACCCGTTAATTGGGACTATCATTTCTCATGAGTCTATCCCAATTCACTTTTGGGTTAATTTTGAAGATATAGACTCTCTTTCTTAAGAAGAGTCAAATCCACAAAGCTTAAATCAGTATTTGCAACCACCAATTCTTAGATTAAAACACAAAATCAACCCTAGATGGGAACACCCATCAATTACCCACACTAGGGTTGAGCCACAACCCTAGTTAATGGGTTTAGCTACTCATGCTTGACAAAGAAAATAAAGAAATAAATGAAGAACAAAGAATATTAATTAATTGCTAAATGAAACTACAAAAATCTATCGTTAATTTGAAGCAAAAGTGCCAAAATTGACTACAAAGGACGTTTCCACGAGCGCAGCTCACGCCTGAAGATAACAGATGACCTAAAAATGGTAAAATATGCTATTTATACTGGGCTGGAAAAACTGGATAAAAATACCCCTGCGAGGTCAGTGCGGGCCGCACTATATGGACCACGACCGCACTGGGCTCTTTGACTCTAACTTTTTGCTTCTCTAAACTTGGGCTTTGCGGACCACATAGAATGGACCGCGGCCGCAGAGGGATCTAGCACGATACGCACAATCACTACTACGGACCGCATGGCATTGGCTTTACATAATTTTATCTCTCTGAATCTCTTGTCCGCGGACCACACAAAAGATAAGTGCGGCCGCGGAGCCTTCACTGCAGACCATGAGATGTGTACCGCGTTGCCTAAAGCTTGTTTTGCCAACTCTCTGAACCACCTAGTGCGGCCACATTCGACTTTGCGCGGTCTACACTAGGCCTTCTTTCCCTTAGATTTCTTGGTCTTTGATACTTGAGCAGGTTTCACTCCTTTTTGAGTCGATCTTTGACATTTCATCACTTTGCCGGTCAAACCTGCAATCAAGCACAACTTATGAGCCTTTTAGGACTATTTTGTAATAATGTATAATCAAAGCATAGGCAAGTAAGGGCATACAATATGTTAAAATCCCAACTTATCAACTCCCCCAAACTCAAGCCTTTGCTTGTCCTCAAGCAAACAAAATAAGATCTGCCCCTTAAAGGAAAATCCAAGTAATTCCAGCTGTCCTAAAGTAACCTCAACAAGCATCAACTGGGACTAACAATTGCCCTCAATATGAACGAATCATTAACAACATTTAAGCTTTGAAAAGTTATGGATCAAGTGTGACACAAGAGCATCAAGAGTTGACTCATTACATCAAAGAGCTTTCTCAATTACTTTGGTCATTGTGGAATCCAAACTCACACATCCTCAACTCTCCCTAAGCGAACCTCACTTTTTTGAGTATAGACACACAAACCGAGGTTAATGGAATTTCACTCATCTCTCTCCAAAAAAAGGTCACAAGTCCGGATCTAAGTACCATATGCTTGCCCCTTATGTAAGTATCCACTAGTGTAAGCTTCATTCAACTCAAGATCATATAGGGCTTTTGTGGAGTCATTGTGAAGGCTTTTGGGTAAAGGTAGGACATGTTTTTGTTCAAGTGGGTTTAATATTATCTTAAGCACTTCTTTTAGATTCATTAGGCACAATTTTCTTGACTCTTTGAGTCTTTTACACTTCTTGCTAAGGGGTTAGAGAGACACATTGTCACTCTTTCTTATGCATTTCAAACCATTTCTCCTTTTTCAACTTTCCACGCCTTTATTTCTTTGCTTTTCTTAAATTCCTTTGAGATAATTTTCACATAGAGCATTTTGCTTTTCTTTCTTTTTCATTTCCTTTCTTTTTCTTCATTTATGTGCCTTTTTACCACTTTGTTGCACTCCTCGTCTCTCCCTCCAAACTTATACTTTTTCCATGTTCTACAGGAAAGATTTGGGTGTCAAGCGAGGTTATCTTTGAGAACGGGTATAGGCTTGCATTATGGTTCTTGAAAGAAGAAGGTTTAAGGCTCAAAAGGGTTGACTAGGGATCTTATCATTGGTAGGCTATGGAATTTTTCAACTATCATTTGGATCAAGGAGGGCCTATAATAACTTCTCAAGTCAACTTCCACTTGGGATTTCGCCTCAACAGACATTCAGGGCAAGTTCTGGACCATTGGCTTTGGACTTGGACTCAAAATTCGATTTCTTACCACACATGCTAGGGGATTTCTAAAGACATCGAGTCGAAATCCCACAACAACCTTAGTTACAATTCATGCACATAATGGTCTGAAAACCCATTTTGATGATTGTTTGGTCAACACAAGAGCCTTAAGGACACGAATCTCACCATCCTAAACACAACATTTTGTCTTTGACCATGGGATCAAAGGAAAATGTGCTAGGCCCAAGTGAAGCTTTGCTTGAGGTACCCTTAACTATAAACTACCAAAAACAAAAGAAAAACAAAAACAAAAACGGACTCAAACCCTTAAGAAGGTTGTCACGCCATCCATCATCGGGAAGAGCCACCCGGTTCACACAATACTCCACCCTTAAAAAGAATCGTGACATTAAGAAAACCGAGGGTTTATTGAAAGCACCAAAAACAAAACAAAAGGCTACGAACCTATCTACGAAGCTAAAAATGAAATTTTTTTACGAAAATAGAAAATAGAATGATTATTTAGAATAAGGGATTAGAATATACAACGGGGGATGAATATATATAATAATGTAACTTTATATACAGACCAAAGATAAGATAAAAAGTACGATAAAAGTAACTAAATGTAAAGTTATATACAAACCAAATAGAAAATCAACATTAAATATAAACTAAGTCAATCAATATATATAGTCATCCAATGGATAAAAAGTAGGTCGCACCCCCTCAAATAAAAGCTGGCATTGTCCCCAATTCCAAATAAACAAATAATCACCAAAAATCAAAATGAAAGGATATAGGATCTCCCTAAGCCTCGTCAGTCTGCATGGGAACATGAGTGGTCCCCGGTTCCTCTGTATGTGCGGGAACCTCAGGCTGGTTCCCGGTCTCCTGCTGCTTAACTGCTGGGACTGGGGCCTGGACCTGAACAGGCTGAATATCAGGAGCATCCTTTGACTAACTGGAGGATGCCTTTGGTGCGTCTGCCAACTGGATGATCGCCTCGTCTGCACTAGGGAGCTTCCTCTTCTTCCTAGGAAGCCTCTGAGTCTGCTCCTACTATGGCTCTGTTGTTGGTGCTGCTGCTGGGGTTGGATCCACGAATAGTAAGTCTAGAGGCATCTGGTCCGCCATCAGCTTGTCAACATCCGCTCTGAGCTCTTTCACTGACTCCTTGGAAGCCCGTTGTTTTCTCATCTTCTTATGCTCCGGGCAAAGCTCTTTCAAAGCCTTTCCATGTGAATCTACTACCTTCGACAAGGCAGTCTGAGTACTCATAATCTTCTCTCAGTTCTCCAGGATCTTCTTTAGTGTGTCCTCAATGGACTGAGAAATCTGAGCTGTTTGTGGTGCTGACTGAGCCTCAATAATGGAAGACACAGTAGACAACTTGGATGACGTAGCTGACATCCAGTTGTTCAAGTTATGCAGTGTCTGACTCAGCTGTTGTGCATTGATTGGATGGGCTTGGAAAAATGGAATCCGCGGGCTGGCTGAAGTAGGCAGACCAGCAGTAGTGGAAGGTCCGGGAGGCATGTAAGTGGTAGTGGCAGCTGGCTCAATGGAAGGTGTAGTGGAAGGCTCTACCGCAACCGGCTCCTCAGACTGGCCAGTTGGGGCAGAGGCATGTAGTTTGTACTTCTTATCTTTGGGGTTATCTCGCCCCTTTAAGTTGTACCACGAGAATGGGGCCACCGGCTTTACCTTAACATCAAATGGCTTTTTCTCCACCTCCAAGTCCCGGAAGTACATGGTGAGGGTGTTGGGAAAAGGGTAGTTCCGTTCATGCTCAACCCCCACTGGAGCTTGGGCAGGGAGTGAGGGTGGAGGAGAGTCATCATTCAGTTTCATTCTTCCGGGATAGTCAGGGACATGCTCGGGTACATATTCAGAAGAGACATCCTGGGAAGGTACATATTCACTCCTCGACTGGTCACAAGCTCTATCAGCCGCTTTAATAGCTTTTCGCATCTTCTTAATATTTTCTCTCACATCGGGAATTAGTCGGATCATCTTCTTGCCCTTGCCTCCCAGGGAGGAATCACCTCAGGAAGGTTGTTTTGCATCGCTACCTCGTTGTTTGACCATTGTCTGCAAGCATACACATCTAACATTGTCAGTAAAATCACATGCAGTGAAGCATATGAGTGAAATGAAGTGCAGAACAGCATACAAAATGTTGCAGGCATAGTTCCAGAATAGTGCACCGTGGCCCGCACAAAAATAAGTGCGGCCGCACTGGATGCACCACGAGCTGTACAAAGGCGACCGTGGTCTGCATTTGGTCAGGGTCCTAAACCCTACCTCTCTGAATCATCCCACTGCGGTCCGCATAAAGTGGGATCGCGGTCGCGGTGGTCCAGCGCGGACCGTACAAAGTGCAATGCGGCCGCGCTAGGAACAAGTTTGCTTTCAATCATATGAGCACTGCAGTGCGCATACAACAATACCGCGGACCGCGTCAGGGCACCGCGGACTGCACAGAGGCGACCGCGGGCTGCGAAGAGTTCTTTGAACTGGTTTAAGTTAGGGTTTAAGTTTTTTCCCTTTTTGTTCTAGTTTTCCACCTAACTTGTTCCTACTCATTTTACCCAGTTCAAAAAGGTATCTAAACACACAATATCTGATCATTACTCTATCCTAAGCTAACAAATGAAGTAAAAACGGGAAGAAGAAGAGACTCTACCTACTGGGCATGAAAAATAAAACGCAATTATAGCATAAAACAAAGAAAGATGATGAAATGTTACCAGATTGTGATGATGAGATGCAATTAATCAGGCTAAGAAAGAATTACTATTAGAAGAGAGAGTGAACAGTAGCTTTCAGGGTTGTCTCAGTGATAAATTTCGAAAAGTGTAAGCTGTGACCCTTGGGCTCTATTTATAGAAAAAGGTGAGGGCCACGGCCTTACTTACTAGCGCGGCCGCACAAAACCGACCGCAGACCGCGCTGGGTTTGTTCAATTGAAGCTTGAGAAGGCAACCTCCACGGACCGCACAAAAGCAGACCGCGGCCGTGGAGGTCCATTGTGAACCGCACAAAATGGAATGCGGCCTCGGTGGAAAACTTCAGAGAGCACCTCTTTTGGCACATACAAGTGCAGACCACACAATGTGTGCCGCGGCCGCACTAGCAACTTCAGAGACTGTTCAATTTTTTTCCAACTTGTTTTGCATTGCATCAACACAATCCCTGCAATATCTCACAACCAATTAGCCTAAAATTCTTAAACTACAAAGAAAATCAAAGGAAAAGAAAAATACATGGGTTGCATCCCAAGAAGCGCCTGATTCAACGTCGCGGCACGACGCATGTTACCATCACATTACTTTAAATGAAGAAGTGCCACCACGTGGCTGTCATCAAATTTCCCAAGATAATGCTTGACACGATGCCCATTGACTCTGAAAACTTCACCATTTTTGTTCTTGAGATCAAGAGCACCAAACGGGGTCACAAATACAACTTCAAATGGCCCACTCCACTTTGATTTAACCTTTTCCGAAAACAGACATAATCGGAAGTTGAAAAACAGAACCATATCACCAACCTTGAACTCCTTTCCCCGAGCATATTTGTCGTAAAGGTACTTCATCTTGTCCTTACACAAGGACGAGCTAGAGTTGGCATGAAATCTAAACTCATCAAGCTCATTAAGTTGCTCAACACGGAAATTGGCTGCAACATCCCATTCCAAGTTCAACTTCCTCAAGGCCCACATAGCCTTATGCTCTAATTTCACCAGAAGATGGCAAGCTTTCACAAACACCAACCGGTATGGAAACATGCCAATTGGAGTCTTGTAAGCCGTCTGATACGCCCATAGAGCATCATCCAAATTTTTGACCAATCGATCCTATTAGCATTGATCGTCTTGGAAAAGATACCCTTTATTTCCCGGTTGGAGACCTCCACTTGACCACTAGCTTGAGTATGATAGGGGTGGTCACTTTGTGATTTACTCCATATTTGGCGAGCAACGAATCAAAAGCCTTGTTGCAAAAGTGAGACCCCCCATCACTAATGATAGCACGAGGGGTGCCAAACCTTGTGAAGATACTCTTTTTAAGAAATGCCACAACACTCTGGGCTTCATTATTGGGTAAAGCCATGGCTTCAACCAACTTTGAGACCTAATCTACCACCACGAGGATTTAATTCGATGCCCCAAACAGACAAAATATCCACTTCAAGAATTGTATTGAGAGTCATCTCATCCCTTTTAGAAATTCCGCTGTCTCTTTGGAATTCATCACTTCTTTTGACAAAATCATTCGTATCTTTGAACAAGGTTGGCTAATAGAAACCACAACTAAGCACCTTAGAAGCCGTCCTCGCCCTGCCATGATGGCCACCATAGGGAGAGGAGTGACAAGACTCCAAAAGGCTCAATTGTTCGTCTTCTGGGACACACCGATGAATCACAACATCCATGCAAATCTTGAACAATTATGGCTTGTCCCAATAGAAATCCAAGCGATCCCGCTTGAGATTCTTCCTTTGGTTGGAATAGAGCTCATACGGGATTATTCCGGTTACAAGATAATTGTCCACATTGGCAAACCACGGCATATCATGCATTGACACTGGAAGGAGTTCTTCATCGGGAAATGCATCATTGATCTAAAGGCCGTCACAAGGCCTCCCCTCCTCCTCCAAATGGTAAAAGTGGTTCGCCACTTGATTCTCACTCCCTTTTCGGTCCATAATTTCTAGATCAAACTCCTGAAGAAGAAGAACCATCTCATCAATCTCGCCTTGGAGTCTTTCTTGGTCATCAAATACCTAAGGGCGGCATGATCAGTGTGCACTATAACTTTGGCCCCCATAAGATACGGTCAAAACTTTTCCATAGCAAAAATAATAGCCAACAACTCTTTCTCGGTGACTATATAGTTCATTTGAGCCTCATTCTTGGTCTTGCTTGAGTAGTAAATCGGATGGAACATCTTGTTGATCATTTGGCCCAAAATAGCCCCAACTGCAACGTCACTAGCATCGCACATGAGCTCGAAAGGAAAGCTCCAATTTGGTGTGGTGATGATGGGGGTAGTTGTCAACTTGTGTTTAAGAAGCTCAAAAGCCTCCATGCACTTCTCATCAAAGACAAATTTGGCATCCTTCTCTAGCAACTTGCACAAAGGGTTAACTACCTTAGAAAAATCTTTAATGAACCTCCGATAGAAACCCGCGTGCCCAAGAAAACTCCTCACCCCTTTGACAAAAGAAGGGGGAGAAATCCTAGAAATAACCTCTATCTTGGCCTTATCAAATTCAATTCCTCGCTTTGAAATTTTGTGACCCAACACAATACCCTCTTCTACCATGAAATGGCCTTTTTCCCAATTTAGAACTAGGTTCGTGTCTTCACACCGGGACAACACTTGATCTAAATTAACTAAATACTCATCGAAAGAATCCCCAACCACGTTGTAATCATCCAAGAATACATCCATTATCCTCCACCATGTCGGTGAAAATAGATATCATGAAACGTTGGAAGGTCGCCGGAGCATTGCACAATCCGAACAAATTTCTATAGAAAGAAAACGTGCCATAGGGACAAGTAAAGGTTGTCTTTTCTTGGTCCTCCAGGTCAATGAGGATTTGATTGTACCTCGAGTAACCATCCATAAAGCAATAGAAAGTGCGCCCCGCAAGATGATCTAGCATTTGGTGAAGAAATGGCAGTGGGAAATGGTCCTTTAGGGTCACCTTATTTAGCTTCCGGTAGTCCATACATACTCTCCAGCCGGTGACCGTCCGAGTAGGAATAAGTTCATTGTTGGCATTGGTCACCACAGTCATACCACCCTTCTTCTGTACATATTGCAACAGAGAAGTCCAAAAGCTGTCAGAAATAGGATAAACCATATCGGCATCTAACCACTTGATAACCTCTTTCTTCACCACCTCTTGCATTGCCTCATTTAGTCTTCTTTTATGCTCCAATGAAGGACTTGCATCCTCCTCCAAGATTATTTTGTGCATGCAAAATGCGGGGCTTATTCCCCGAATATCGGCCAATGTCTATCCAATCGCCTTCTTCCGGTTTTGAAGTACCGCCGTCAACCTGCACGTTAGTTAAGCAAGATGAAATAATAACCGGTAAAGTAGAATTTTAACCCAAGAATTCATACCTGAGGTGTGGAGGAAGTGGTTTCAACTCCAACACCGGAGGCTCCTCAATCAATGGATTTTTGGTGGATTTTTGCGGTTTTCAAGGTCCAAGGACAACTTCCTTGGCTCATATATATATGAAACCATACCATGCAATGGATTCACGTACTCCACTCTGCTAGCATCATCATTAACATCCATATTAAGAAGCACGGACCTCAAGGGGATCTTCATAATTGATCATGGAATCTGTGTCATCCACTATCACAACTGTGACAATGTCCACAAATGAACACACCTCGATGCTATTGGGTTGTCGCATTGTTTTGCAAACATGGAAAACAACCTTCTCATCCCCCACACAGAGTGTCAACTCACCCACTTCAACATCAACCAATGCCTTCCCCATAGCTAGGAAATGTCTTCCAAGAATAATTGGGACTTCAAAGTCCACTTCACAATATAAGATGACAAAGTCGGCCGGCAATATGAATTTATCAACACGGACAAGAACATCGTCAATTATGCCCAAAGATTGCTTCATCGATAGATCCGCCATTTGAAGTCTCATTTAGGTTGGTCAAGGTTGTCCAATTCCCAATATCTTGAAGACCGAGTACGGCATCAAATTTATGCTAGCCTCCAAGTCACAAAGGGCCTTGGCAAAATCCGCACTTCCAATAGTGCAAGGGATAGTAAAAGCTCCGGGGTCTTCAAGTTTTGGGGCCATAGAATGTACGATAGCACTCACTTGTTGAGTCATTTTAATTGTTTCACACTCCATCAACCTCTTCTTCATTACCAAATCCTTCATAAATGTTTGCATACCCTGGCATTTGCTCAAGTGCCTCCACCAAAGGCACATTGATTGTAAGGCTCTTCATCATGTCTATGAACTTTTTGAATTGGTTGTCACTCTTTTGCTTTGCTAACCATTGAGGATAAGGTGGAGGTGGCCTAGGCAAAGGTGCCTTGGCTTTAGGCACCACCTACTCAGGCATGTCAATCACATGTTCTCTAGACGGATTCATGACGTCTTGTGTTTCCATCTCGGCCTCATCAATATCAATTCTCACTTCATTGTTCACATTGGGCTCAACCACATCTTTAACTACCAAAGGTACATCATCATCCCGCAACCCATCATCATCAACCATAACTTGCTTTTCTCTTGAGGCATGCACATTACCGCCTCTTCCACTTCTAGTTGTAACTGGCATCATATGGTTGTTATTCCCGCCCTCCGGGTTCACTACCGTATCACTTGGCAGATCACCCTTGGGACGAATATTCAAAGCTTTAGAAATTTGACCTAGTTGCACCTCCAAGTTCCAGATAGATGTGTTATGAGAAGCCAATTGCGCATCGGAATCTTGGTTCTTTTTCATCATTTGCTCGAACATATTCTCAATTATCCCCATATCACTCCCGGAAGAACATGGACCTTGAGAAGGAAAAGGGGGTGGATTGTTCGGTTGTTGGTACATGCGGGGCCTTTGAAAGCCTTGCCCCCAGTTGCCATGGTTCCCACTATTGTTCCACCCTCCTTGATTGTTTTTGTTGCTCCAATTATTGTTGTTCATGTTCCAATTGCATTGATTCTTACCTGGTGCTGATACCCAATTTTTCCTATGTATTTTTATACCCAAAATACTTTCAAAATAGCATATATAAGCACACCAAAGGGTTTTGGCATTTTAATGATTTTTAAACTAACTTATTGCCTATTTTTATACCATGAAATCCGATAATTATTCCCAAAACTATCATTTTGGTAGGCAACTTATTTTTATGCTCATATTTACATCAAACTATAGCTAACATGAGTTTTGCATATTTTTAGAAATTCGTTTGGTATTTTTTAAAACTAAATTGCATATAATTACAATACTAACCTCTTTAAGATTTTATAGTATTTTATAATTATAAAATTGGTTCCAGTATTTTTAAATTAATATTTATATGTCATTAAATGATTATTTACCATTAATTTAATTTCAAAATCATTTCTATCATTTTATAAAAATAAAAGGGAAAACTAGCTATTTAAGTTTTGCCCTCATTTCATTTCAATTATAACCCCAATTCCATTTCAATTTTAGCCTAAAATCAACCCAATTTCAAACCCAATTGGACCGGCCCCAATTCCAAACTCGACTCCCCGATCCAACTATTTAACCCGCCCGGAATTCTTTAAATCCCGGCCGTTGATCCTTTTGATCAACAGCCATGATCAACCATTTTCCTTTTTAATTCCACCTAACCCAACCCTAATACTCATTTCTCTTCAGCAGCCGCCTCTGAAACCCCCTCTCCTCTCAAACTCTCTCAAAAGGTCTCGAAACCCTAGCCCTTCTCACCTTTTTCCGACCATAATCTCACATGAATCCATGGCTTCCCAGGTCATGGATGGCCTGTACTCACCTTCCTTCACCCTTAAACCATGGGGTGTTCGAGATTTCGAGGTCTGACCTCGATGGCGTCCGTTCAAATCCTCTACAGATTTGTGGTTCTATGGCCTCTCTGACCTTGCTCCAGCGTGTTCAAGCTTCAGGAGCCTATCTCTGGCCATCTCCGACTCAAGACAAGACTTTCTTCCAAGCCTTCTCATTTCTAGGGTTTCTCTGAAACTCTAAAGCTGTTCGAGGTTTTTCTTTGGATGTTTTCTTAGATCTATACTATATCTGTGCTATATTCGACGTTTTAAGCTTTTTCCCCAATTTTCCTTTCAAAATTAGTTTATATCCAATTTAGGGTGGTTGAAAAGTCTTAAAATGATTTCTATTTCTTCTTTTCTTTGTGAGAATCTGTCTGTGCCATGTTCTTATGTTCCCTCTTCCAACTCGCATGTTATTTTTCTCTTGTGTTCTTATGTTTGTCGTGTTATGTATGTTCTTCTATTTTTGTGCTATGTTCTTTCTTCTACTGGTTTCTATAGCATTCTTTTACATGTCTATCTTATATGTCCCTTTACTGTATTTTTTAACTGAGCTTTTAATCCTTGTTTGCCTTTACTGGACCATTGTTTTAACTCTAAGCATGTTTCATCTACTGTTTCCCTAAGCTTACATCGCCTCTTCTCTCCTGAACTTGTTTGAGTGACAAGCTTTGCTTAAACGTGTTCCATGTGTTTCAAATTAGTTTCTACATTCGATTTGCCTTGAACCTACTATGCTATTTGTTTGTTTCCTCATAAGTCTCTGGAAAGAGACTACTGAGCCTGTTCTAGTTGTTGTCTTCTCGTCTATGCATCTTGTTCGAGTCAACAACTCTAGTATTTGGGCATTTTTTTTGGCAGGCTTGACTTTGTGTTTGGACTAGGATTCTATTCAGAACCCTTGACTCTCTTAGACTCATTCTGAGTCTATGAACTAAACCTTCTTTGTTATGACTTTGAATTTTTCTATGCTAGTCTCTCTCTTGCTTCACATGTCTGTATGTTTTATATATGATAAACTCTTCTTTCAAAAGGCCTTTTGCCAACTTGTGATTGGTTCCGAATCCCTTTTTATAAGGTTTGATTGAGTGTTATTGATTTTCTTTAAATTAAACCTCTCTTCATCTTTCCTGGTTGGATTTAGACTCAAATCCTGATTTTACTAGCTGTTGATTGATTGACTTTCCTTATTTTTTTCCCAATTCGTATACTACTATACTCTTTCCTTAAATAAGTTACTATGTATTTACCCTCATTATACTGTTTTGGAAAAGATTTCGAACCCAAACCTATTCCTTAATTATTCTGCCCATTTGAAAATTAAATCCCTTGACTGAAGGGAGATTGTATGAGATTGATTTCAAGGTTATTTCTTACCATTTTCTTACTTGTTTTCTGCACTATAAAAGGAGGCTACCCTTCTACACCTTTTAACACCTACACTTTCCCAGACTAAGACTCTCGAGTTGCACTCTTACACACATTAAGCATTCTGCCTCCTACTCTCTTCTTCTCTTTTCTTCTTCTCTTTTCTTCTCCTCTTTATTTTCTGAAATATCTTTGAGTTCTCTTCGAACTTCCAAGTGTTCTGCTGAAACCTGAGTTTGTTCCTGCTGTCTGCTTGCTCTGTTATTCTGCTTATTCTTACTTTGCAACTGTTATGTTCCTTTTAGTTTAAATAATGCTCCTACATTATGTGTTTACATCCTAGTTCTTTTATGATTTCCTTCACTCTGTTACTGCAACTTTGTTACTACTTCTTTTATGTGAACTCCCTTTCTCTTTCCTCTTTGTGTGTGAGTTGTGGTTAAAGCCATAGCAACACCTTAACATTGTTGTCTATGACTCTGAACTGGGTTCTTTGAACCCCTAACTCAATCAATTCCCACTCCCCTTTCCCCTTTATGTGTTTGAGCCTTGGACTTGAGTCTGATAGTGTCTTAATCACTATCCAGACTTAGGTCTGACCTTCAAAGGTCTGCTCCTAACTTGTTTAACCTAAACAAGTGGTCAGGGGTGTGCCAGCCTACTTTATGGCTAGGTATGACCACCACCTGTCATGCCCCCCTAATTCCCTTTCACTTTGAACTTATTCCTACCTATAAGTTCTTCCCCTCCCTTGCAAGCCATGCTTTGGGACCCCTGAGCTCCCTCTGAACTTGGATGCCTGAGAGCTGGCTTTTCCACACTGCATTGTTCCTAATTCTAATGGTATCTTGGGTGTAAGCAAGGCCAGGGATCCCTGAGATTCCTTGGAACATTGAAATACCCAGGATAATGAGAAAGCTTTGGATATCTGGATCCCAGAGTTGGTTAAATACATGTTATTGGACATTAAGATTGAATTAGGCTGCTCGGATCTAGCTGTTAGCTTTTGATGTATCTCTTAATTTCTAGTTTGATTCATTGGGTTGTAATAATTTTGTATAAAATTCGGGGATTATAGTGAAAGGGTGTGGGAGGGGTCTTTATTTTCTTGCATCAATAAGGGTAGATATCATGCTTTAGGACTCTCTCTTTTTTTCTAGAAATCCTGCCTATATGTCTATTTGACATCTCTGATTCAATCACATAGATACCGTACCTATAGGGTTTAATGTTTAACTATACTACAAATCACATAGAAAGCATGTATATAGGATTTAACGCTCATATTCTGTAAATAACGCATGTAGAGATCCTGCCTATAGGAATTCTAAGCTTTTCTAAAAATTCATGTATAGATATCATATCTATAGGGAATGCATATTCATTAGGCAAACTGTAGGATTAATTAAAAACAGTCATCTCTTCATAAATTCTTTAACAGGTTCTGAAAAATCAAATGTAGATATCATGCCTATAGGATTTTGCATCAAATTCATCTGATAATAATCTGTTAATTGGTCCTTAACGCCTTAATTCAGTAACATTTTCAAAAGCCTTAATCTTTTTGATAAAACTCTCTCGAATCAGTGTACATTTGTCCTAAAATTTGAGTTCTTCAAATCTGCATCTTTTCTGAAACAGTTTCTTTT
This sequence comes from Nicotiana glauca, assembly GCA_026770625.1. NCBI lineage: Eukaryota > Viridiplantae > Streptophyta > Magnoliopsida > Solanales > Solanaceae > Nicotiana > Nicotiana glauca. Next base: position 28,791 of record MU733661.1, read on the forward strand.
CTAATATTCTGCCTAAGTGTTTTCCAACAAAATTTTAGTCTTCCTGAACTCGTCTTTTAAAATAGTTCTACAGCTTATTCTTTTCCTTAGATAGTTCTGTCTTTCCTCCGAAATTCTTTACAATTATTTCTGAGATTTATAACCGGACAGTCCGTTGATTTTATTTTAAACTTATTTATAAACTTAGTCTGCAGTCTGTTCTTTCTTTCAAAAACTCCTCTACATTAGCCTGTCTTTTGAAATCAGTACTTTTCTAAATAACACGCGTTGAATACTTTAATACCTGACGACTGTATCCGAGTTTCCTAATGCAGACTTTCTGCCTAAAACACATGTATTGAACCAGTCCGTTCGTTGCTTAAATTTAATCTAAGACCAAACCAATATTTGTTAAGGCATGCTAAACTAAATGATTGTTTGATTTCTGGGGTTAATTTGAGCCTTGTATGATTGTTTGTTCTCCCCTCTTACTTTCTACTTGTTTTGAATATCGAGTAGAACTTTATCCTTTAAGCTCCATAAAGGCCTCCATCCCTTTTCTTTCCTTTTTAGGATTAGAAGTCCTAATACCCCTGGGGACTGATAGGATTGGGACGGATAGTAGCATGCGGTAAGTAAACGATATCGTTCTGCGCTTTAATACCTTAACGGGGTGGGATGGGTAGACATGGAGATAATGATTACACGATAACACTATGCATACAATCAGGTACCGGTGTTGTGCTAATGATCCATGTAATGTATAAACCTAGGACCCCCCCCCCCTCTTTATTAGTTTGTTATTTTCAGATTTTTCAAAAGTTGCCCAAAAACTTTTTTCAAACTTTCGTTTCTGTTTATTTCCCTAAGTTATTTGCATCATTATTTGATCTCTCCCCTCATTGCGTATCTCTTCTTAAATTGCAAAACTGTTATCTTCTAAATTTCAGCATCTTTAAATATTTTTTTATATTTGTAACAGTTTTCCCGTATTTGCAATGCTTGCTTTTTTAGTTATTTGCTTGCATTTAAAGTCACAATTGTAGCATGGTGAGGAACCACACTAGTGGATCTTGAGGGGTGCCTAACACCTTCCCCTCGGAATAATTTCAAGCCCTTACCCAACTCTGGTTTTCATCTTTAATTCTTCTTAAAGTGTCCTAATGCACTATAATCATTAGGTGGCGACTCTCCAAAATCCAAAACCCAACTCCCAAACGGGAATAGAGTTGTCTTCCCAAATGTCGTATACCCGATTCCGCGAGGAAAAAGGGGGGCGTCGACACCTTGATTACCCCAATTGTTATTGTTCCAATTGCCACCACCTAGTTGTTGGTTGTTATTATTCCAATTATCTCCGCCTTGTTGTTGATTGCCCCAATTTCCTTGGGGTCGCCATTGTTGATTTGAGGAGTTGCCTATATTCCCTTGGTAGTTATTGACATATTGGACTTCTTCGCTTTGATCATCATAGCACTTATTTGAATAACAACCACGATCATTGTTGTTGTCATATTGATCACAATTCCCTTGAGATTGTTGTCCTCTTTGCCTCCTTTTAATCATAGAAATACCTTCCATGGCATTGACTTGGCACGGATTTTGTACTTGTTGTAATTACGCCTTCGCCAATTGGTTCATAGTAGTAGTGAGTTTGGCAATAGCTTGGCCATGATCCTACAATTCCTTATGCAAATGAATGACTGTGGGTTCACCTTGGGGCACATTTGCTCGGCTTTGCCATGCCGAAGAAGTGTCGGTCATCTCATCAAGTACATCACATGCCTCTTGGTAAGAAAGTTTCATAAAGTTCCCTCCGACCAATTGGTTCACAATGCATTGATTCATGGTGTTGATGCCCCGATAAAATGTTTGTTGAATCATCGCCTCGGTCATGTCATTATTCAGGCACTCTTTCACCATTGTTCTATACCTTTTCCATATCTCGTGCAAAGGTTCTGTTGGCTCTTGCTTGAAAGCTAGAATTTCATCCCGAAGTGCCACCATATGACTTGGAGAAAAGAACTTGGCAATATATTTTTCCTCCAATTCATACCACGTTGTGATAGAATGATTGGGGAGCCTTTCTAACCAATCCAATACTTTACCCTGAAGAGAGAACGGGAAAAACCTCAATCTTAACGCATCCATGGACACGTTTGTGTACTTGTTACCCCAGCATGTATCTACGAACCCCTTCAATTGCTTGTAGGCATTTTGATCGGAGGCGGTCGCAAAATACCCTCTTTTCTCGAGCAAGGTCAACATAACATTTGTGATTTGAAAGTTCCCCGCCTGGATTCAGGGAGGAACAATGGCACTCGCATACCCTTGATTTGGGATAACTCTGGGAGCGACTCTTGGCGGTGGCGGAGGAGAGTCTGGAATATTGTTATTCTTATTCGCATTGTCCTGATGGCCTCTACGTGGAGCTTGAGGTAAGACCTCCTTGTCACACCTCCTTTTTCCGAAAGGCTTTTATTGGCCTTTACTACACCCCGGGAAGAGATATAGTAATAAAGGAGTTTTTTCCAATTTAAGGACAATCGAAACGGGATTCATTTTTATTTTAAAAAAATCAGAGTCGCCACTTGGGAGATTTATGGTGTCCCAAGTCACCGTTTTGAATCCCGAATCGAGGAAGGGTTTGACTCTGTTTAACAGTCGCGAACCAGAAATCCGAGTAAGGAATTCTGTTAACCCGGGAGAAGGTGTTAGGCATTCCCGAGTTCCGTGGTTCTAGCACGGTCGCTCAACTGTAATATTTGGCTAAAATTAATTTTTATACATGTTATCCTATTTGTGTGCTTTTAGAATTAAATACCGCTTTTTGTCAAATTTATATTTTTTAAGAAAGTGAACGTCGTTTAGGAACATGTTTTCGGATCACGTTACATGAAATGCACCCGGATCCTCGACACATTCTTATTCAACATTTTAGGATTTGGATTTAGGTCGCATGAAATGCACACCCGAGTTTAGGAATGTAATTTTATTAAAATCGTGTCTAAAGAGACTAACGTGTTGTTATCTTTTGGGAAGGCCGTGAAATTTTCTAAACGGCTCATCCCGAATCTCTAAGTATTTTTGATTAAGTATATAATGAGGGCCCCGCAATTGTATATTTGATTTGGCGAGGC